>JALIZH010021630.1:0-31708 GCA_030522465.1 Rhipicephalus appendiculatus
AAAGAAGGACGCTCGAAAAGGACGCGCAGGTATACACAGGACAAGCGTGAACTAACAACTATCACAATTGTTACGCCTTTATGTTTCAGCAATTAACGCGCCCCGAATGTCGACAACCCAGAACCCGACGCTCTTAGATGCCTCTTCTTCCTTTAACGTGCGGCGCGGAATGACCCCTCTGCGCCTCCTGCCACGAGGTGGCGTCTGACGCAAGGCGTGGGCGGTGTTCTTTGTTTTTAGGAGCAAAGCTCCTTAGGGCCTAGCCTTGTCCGGCGTCCATCACGCTACAGAAAAGCGAAACCGAAACTGAACACCTCCACAATGAAAAACGAAAACATCTGTGTAAAAAACTGACTTTATTGTGTACATGAACCAAGTGTATGCCAGCACAATACATGATCACCTGCGCCGCCCGTCTGTCCGTCCGTCAGTGCATCTGTCCGATCGTCCGTCCGTCCGTGCATCTGTCCGTCCATGCGTGCGTGCGTCCGTCAGTGCATCCGTCCGTCCGTCCGTGCATCCGTGCCTCCGTCCGTCCGTCCGTCCGTCGGTCCGCCCGTTTATCTGTCCGTCCTTTGTACAAGTCGGCGACATGAACGTAGACATTATGGACCTTACGACTTAGCTTCGCCTGCCCGTCACCATTCACTTCGTGAAGATGCGTGGATCTTTAGTTCCACATCACGAGTGGGTAGCCCCGTTTTCGTGCGTGTCTCAAGGGCAGTTTTGATTGTAGGAGCGTTGCGTGATAGAAGACACGCTCACGATCCTGCTAGATCTGCATACCGCCAGCGGTAAATGGTGTCGATAACTAGCTTGCCGTTATTATGCCGGCGCATGCATGGCATGTGGCTAAATGGTCTATTGCAGGACGCTGCGGAGCGAGGGGTCTCTGGTTCGAATCCCCGGACCATGGATTTTTTTTTCTGCTCATTTAATTTTCTTTGTGCCTTTTTTTTACATATATACATACATATGCATATCCGGGGCATGACGGCGACGGCAAAAATCAGCTAAAAGTGCCCATATAATTGCTATCGCAATAAAAATGTGAAAATACCGTCGCGTTCGACGTCACCCTTCCCTCCAGACACGTGTGGCACATACCCGTATACCATGGGCCATAGTATGCAGGCATGCGCCACAGGTGTTTGACAGTTTACATCTACTGAGGGACGGCGAGAACAGACATTGGTAATTGAAATGCGAAAGCGTGAAAAAACACCGACATCGGCAGCTTTGCCCTGACGAATGCAAAGAATATATGTTATGGTCCCAGCAGGAATCGAACCCAAGAATTCTGCGTGGCAATCACGTATTCTACCACAGAGCTGCGCCATGTCTCGGAACTCCTTTGGAAAAAGACCCTATACAGGCGTATTATTGGCGAAACGTCAATTGTGGTTGCAGTGCTGCCTATCCATTTTATAAGCATTACATATGCACTCCACGTCGGGTTAGCGTCAATTGTACTTAAGGGGGAGATGCGATTCGGAAAAAAAACTGAGGGCCCATAATCTTCGCCTTTAAGAGATGAACGCGATAGCGATATCCTGTCCCGAGTGCGTACTTCAACCACTTAGTGCATACTTGCACTAAGTGGTTGAATACCACCCACTACGTGGTATTAAGGGAATACGCGAGGTAAGGTGTGTGCCTTTTGTAATGGGTGGCCGGCTTTAAACTACCAAATCGTTATGATAGTCACATGTTCTGACGCCCGATGGCAATGTACGCTTGTACCACGCAATATTACTGGGATATTACATGTTATATGGTGACGCCGATATAAAGGACGCTTGCGTTTGCGAAGCATGAAATTTATTTTCACTGCATTTCCAAGCTGAGGAAGTTATTTTATATGTAATCCCAAGCAGAAGCGGGTCTGTGTGGTAGAACACCAGCTTGCCACGCAGACGTCCCTAGTGCGTACTTTGGTCACTTAGTGCATACTATGTAATGCGTAGCATGCTTTAAACCACGAGCAATTATGCGCTTGAAATGTTGTCGAACTTGCCATGCACGCACTACGTGGTCTTAAGGGAATACGCGCAGTAACGTGTATGCCTTTTGTAATGGGTGGCCTGCTTTAAACCACGATGTCGTTATGATATTCACTCGGTTGCTGTCCCGAACGTCTCGGGTTCGATCCCGGCCGCGGCTGTCGCATTTCGATGGAGGCGAAATGGTAGAGGCCCGTGTACTGTGCGATGTCAGTGCACGTTAACGAACACCAGATGGTCGAAATTTGCGGAGCCCTCCACAACGGCGTCTCTCATAATCATATGGTGGTTTTGGGACGTTAAGCCCCAGATATTATTATTAATAATATTATTATTATTATTATTATTATTATTATTATTATTATTATTATTATTATTATTATTATTATTATGTTCACATGTTCTGACGCCCGATGCCAATGTACGCTTGTACCACTCAATATTACTGCGATATTACATGTTGTATTGTGACGCCAGTATACAGAACGCGTGTATTTCTAAAGCACGGGTCATTTTCACTGCATTTCCAAGCAGAGGAAGTTATTTTCACTGTATTTCCAACCGGAGGCGTGGCTGTGTGGTAGAACACCTGCTTGCCACGCAGACGACCTGGGCTCGATCCTCCCTCGGACCCGGAAATTTTTATTATTTATTTTATTTGCATCTTTCTCGATTTTTCTGTCACGGACAAGATGATGATTTTTCGCTCACAACCAACGACGCCGACGCCGACACCGACGCCGGAATTTCTGCGAATCGAGCTCTAACGCTATCGCCTTAAAAAAAGTTGCGTTAATGTGTAGCCTAGGGCAATGAAATTTTTGTTGGATATATAGGCGTTTATGCTGATTTCAAATATGGAATTAGTTTTACCGTAAGTTGTACAGTTTTCGATTTGTGTCATGACATTGTGTAAAGTATAGTTCGATTTGGACAAACCCTTTATGCCACTACAGCTTTTATGGTTCTGAGCCATTAATGGCTCATATTGCCTCGCATTAACTGTAGAATGCAAATAACTATCAAGAAAGTGCGTATAAAACATTTTGATGGTCAAGAAAAATTGTAATGTGAGAATTCTTAGAATCCTCAGCCCATACTAACTGCTTACTTTAAGTTCGTAATAATTATACAGGCGATATCAAGTTTTAAAGGAGATCTTCGCACCCTTCACACGGTAAGAAATATGTGGGAAAAATTTCATCCCGATGTGGCTATCAGAAGTACAAAAAAAAATGGTGTAAAAACTCATGAAGTTGCCCAGAATTGTATCTTGAGAAAAATGCATTTTAAAGGCATAAGTGAAAGCTCATCTATGCGGAAAAGATTTGTCATTTAAGATGATTTATTCCATCATGAGAGCTTGGCAATCCTGGTTTGTTTGAGCATGTGGCTTTAGTGAACCCCCTCATGCGAAATGCAATGGCAAGCAGCCAGGTGACAATTTCCAGGGGACTCTAGACAATGAGCACTTTTTATTTTTTAGTAGCCACCTTGTGCTCTTTAAAAGCGTTTTTAACCTACTTCGAGTTTAATTACAATCTTCATTTTTTTTGTCGTGAAAGTAGAGAAACTAAACTTGTGAAAGCAAATAAAAATGAAAAATATGTAATTTTGAAAAAGAACACGTTTTTCGACTCGCATCTCCCCCTTAAGCACCACCCACTGATGTTGGTCTACGTAGCACTATCCAGGGCTACCATCCTCGCAAGCACCAGCACTACATTTCAGCTCAACGCTTCTGATGTTTGTAATTCCCATGTTGCTCTTGAAATCGTTACGCAACTGTAAACTGGTTATACAAAACATATGTGAATGTTCAGCACACATGTCTGTGCGTATAACATTTGTACGTATGTTTAGCGTCATTTAGTAAGGTTTCCAACAAGAAAAATATTACACCACAGTACCCAACCCTTCTCGGGAGGACTGGGAGGTAGCCGTGCTCGGCGGCTCTGACCTGACGGCCCAACGGGTCTTGGTTGAACGTGGCCAGGCCGTGGCCGACGCCAATGGGCTCCCGTAAGAGGAGGCCCACCCAGTGTTTGTACGGGGCGGACCCTTAAGGGTCGCTCCCCACCTACCCTGTACATAGCTTCGATAAATAAATGTTTTTCATCATCATCATCATCATCATCATCATCATCATCACCTTAACTCCGCATGCTTCGCTTGACATCGATTGCCAAGGTACGTGGGTCTGCCGTATTTTTCGCCTGGAAAGACCACTCGTTCTACAGCTCTAGCCATCGCCATTAAGCCAATGGAACACAAGGATGGTGTTAATGGTATCGCAAAATATTGCTATATCGTTCATTCGCTGTCATTTAAACTTCTTTTATGAGCTAATTCAAGTTCGAGTGAAATGTTTGAACCTATAATAGCTAAATCGAAATTTTACTCCTGAATACCGACGATAGTGGACTATATAATTTTTGGTCGCGATGTAGATTTACGGTATTTTAGTGACTTGAGGACACTGGGAAAAAATTGGTGGGGCATGCCCGACCATATAATAAGTAGAAAAAAAAAACGCGTTTTTCTCAGTTTCGGTTAAAGCGGACTTAGCTCCTATGAAAAAAAAAAAAAGAACGCCACAAATTCATCACTGCTTCTTTTGACTCACTTATTGGTGGCTACTTGATTTCGTAATTCGAATTTATGACAAAATCAAGCCCTATGGGTGCGTGTGGGGAATGTACCCTTTTCTAGGTTTGGGAATTCCATCCAATCGGGTTCCTTTACATCGAATTCTAACTGTATGTCTGTTGAAGAGAGCCAACGCGGGGTTTTAAGTGTCGGCAGAACAGTTTTAAATACATCAGGAATGCTTACGCGCATTCAGAGTAAGTTAGAACAACGGCACCATTCAATTATGCCGTAATTTATGCCTTGCGAAAAATGCGCAGAATAAACAAATAGCGGGGTTCAACATAACTCGCAATTTACAATTTATGTGCACCATCTGACCTACGACCACGCTTAGTATTATGTTTCAATTTTAATTGTTGGCGTCTCACGTCCCAAAACCAAGGTGTGGTTTTGAGTGATGCCGTAGCAAGGGGCTCCGGAAATTTTCACTATCTATTGATGTTTAACCTATACCTAAATCGAACTACACTGGCCTCCATCGAAATGATTGGCCACAACGGCCGGGATTCGATCCCGCGACCTTCGAGTCAGAAGTCGAGTACCATAACCACTAGACCAGCGATGATAAAAAAAAAGGCCTCCACGACGTCATACGCATTTTCATCGTGCGTAAAGTGCAGCGGGAACGGAAACGACGGACGAAAGGGAAGAAGCAAACAGGACTAGCGCTGTATTTCAACTGATTTTTTTTCAGAAGAAAAAAAAAAAACTGCGCAGCAGGACGAGACACAAAGAAAGTACTGACGAGAACTAGCGCAGACTTTCAATTCTTTCTTTGTGTCTCGTCCTGCTGGGCAGTTTTTTTTTCTGAAGATGTTCTCGTACCAACATGCCCTACTTTCAACACTTGTTATGATTTTTTTTTATTGGAAAGCAAACAATAAATATCAAGACTTATCGTGACCATGTGGACGAAGAAGACGCCTAAAAACTGAAAATACAGACAGGAACTGGTCACGTCGCGTTTTTTCGATACATCTTCTCTTACAAGTGTTAGTTTATATAATAGTGTTAGTTAGATAATCAAATTCACTGTCACTCAAGTTGATTGACGGCATGCTGACACATGACTCTGTTTCCTTCTGATTTGCAAAGCTTCGACAATTTCACTGGTTACATGTTGTCTGTGATGTGTTCGAATCCCTGTCTTCAAGATGCTTCTTCCCTTTCGTCCATCGTTCCTGTGCGCGCTGCACGTCACGCATGACGAAGACGTACCACCTGGCCGAAAGTGCCATTTTATTGCAGTATATAACTATTTTACCCATGTATTAAAATATTACTGATAACCGGGCTGCAGACTGTGCATGCCTACACGATCTGCTGCATCAGAAACAGATGCAACTTCATTTACACCATACACGGAGTTACTTTGTCTAGATAGGCGCCGCATAAGACCCTGAAGCTGAAACGGACTTTTACCAATGAAATTATAGGAGATATGCTTGTCGAAAAAGACTTGAATAGCCTTGATGAATTGATGGATAACCAACAGGGGTCATCCATCAATTCTTTCTACATGCCCAGTGTCACCGTATGTCAACAGGACGTTTGGCCAGGATTCGAAACAATCACCGATTCGCGAGAAACAGAATGGTCAAGTGAACTTTCAAAACAGAAAAACGTAAGGCCCAGACTTCCTATTTGAGACCACGCTCTTTTATAGCTTTTTACACGAACGTTTAGGTCGTCGACAAGCAGTCGGCTTCCTTATCGGGAGACGTATATCTGTAAGAAAGAAACGCTGACAGCTGCCTCAACGCGTAGAGTCGCGGGTAGCTCCCGTGCCCGCAGGTGTTGTTGTAATCCTCGAATTGGATGTCCACGGCCGCCATCAAGTTCGTGACATTTGTCGCTGACTTCTTGGCTCGGCATATCTGGGTTGTCGTCCGTAAGAAGAAAAGTTAGATATCATTAGTCATAAGTGGAGTGTCACCGATACAAATGCAGTGTCTGAAATTATATGAGAAATAAGAGAGTGCAGTGTCTCGTTTCTGACGCTGAAAAGCAGGTGGTTCGTGGGCACAAGAGCAATTTGAGCGCCTGGGTCTAGATGAACATGCAAAATATTCGAGTCGCGTTCATAAACTGCTTTTCTCATTAAACCTTTAAGGCTATCGACAATGAACAAGCCTGTGGGCATGCAAGAGGGAGCTCAGCATTTCGGATAGTACTTTGAGCACCACTACAGAACGAACCGCACCAGGCGTAGAACATCAGCTTGCACGTTAAGATTTTTCGAGCCTGGCGTATGCAACGCCAAAAAAATTGACGGCAGATCCACGAGGTGAATGATGATGAGATTGGGCGAAGCTCCTGGAAGTAATCATCGGTTAAACCGTGAAATTTCTTCCGTTAATTCGCCCGATAAAATTGACGTGAAACGATTGATTAAATGTTTTATCAAACTTTTATTGCTGGTTTCCGTTGTCCTTTCATTATGACCGCTTTGTGGTCGGTGAAATGTAAGCTAAGTGGTTCTTGCATACGAGCACACACCGACGGCAACGAGCATCGTCAACTACAAACCTGTATCGCGATATGGTTTTGATTATAAAACCATTGCTTTAGAAAACACCTGGCGTCTTTCGTTAAGCAGCTGGCGTCTTTTCGTTTTGCTTTAGAAACATCTGGCGTCTTTTCGTTTTGCTTTTAGAAAACATCTGGCGTCTTTCGTTGGTTTATTTCATCAATCAACGGCGTTTTGAACAAAATTTTTATTGTTTAATCACGCACAGGAGAAATCTCACCAGGAACTACCTTGGAGGTAAACAATGGCTGCTACTGGGAATGAGAGACAGCAGAAGTCGGCTTTTAACACTTCTACTTCTACTAACGTTTCCTACTGGAACATGCCAATGGCTGCTAATGGGGAATGAGAGACAGAAGAATTCGGCTTTTAGTTAACGCGCACGCTGCGAATTTTTTATTGTTCAACAACGCACAGGAGAAATCTCCCACCGGCACCACCTTGGAGGTCAAAGCGTAAGACTGGTTACGCACTACGACTACGACGAGGGACGAACGGGTGCCGCTTTAAGGAGCTTCGCCCCTAAAATCAGTGGAGCCTCGTGTCTGAATGGGACAACCATGTTGCCTCTGCAGACTTGCTGTTGCTGCCAGACGTTTAAGCTGGCTGCCGACACAGTCGCGTGCGCTTTTGCCATGTGAAGTGGCAAAGAAGTTCCGCTCTGCTGATAGATTGTGATCTTCCTCGTTTTAGCAAATGTTCAAGAAGGTCCCTTTTTGTAGCAACTTAGAAACCCAGCTTCACGTCCGTCCACTGTCTCATGTCGCATGATGACGCAGCAGTCAATAAAGTCCTAAAACAAGGCTAGCAATGCTCAAAACCAATGAAAATAATCTAACAAGGTCCAAAACACTATAAACTACCGAAGTAACCAGGAATCGGTCGCCATAACTTACCTAAAGTTGCGAAAAACACTTCGGTTTACCAGCGCCTACTAGCGACATTGGTTGTGGACATCAAAAATTATTTTTTCGCTTTAACCAAAATTTACAGCAACAGAAATTTCCACATCACAGGAGCAGACGTTGGAGCATATAAGGAACCCTCTCATACATTTTTATAGCGATGGCCTTGATGCCTAATTTACGAGTGAACATCCCGAAAAAGTCATTTTCTGGCAACTTTGCAAGTATTTTCCTCGATAATAGTTTGCTTACATGGATTGAAAGCATTTTTACCAGATACTATGTCGACTGTTAAAAAAGCGGAAAAAATTTTTGCGACTGAAACTTTCCCCCCGTTTTTATAAAAATTACCCGAGTATGCGTGTTTTCTTGCTTCTTTGCTAGGGCTATTTAAGCCAAAAAATTAATATATGGTTTTACTCGTGACGTCACGTGAAAGAACAATGACAATAGAATGCTTCAAAACAGAATGTGCCGTTGTACTCAGTATCAAGGTTAAATACGCGTCATTTTTTCCCGCCTAACTTTTCCTCCTCGCCGAAATATTCAAAGGACGGTCACGCGACCACCAAATTTTTTTTTGAACGAAAATACTTCGCTTCAATTACTCTCATACAGTTACCATTAAGACCATTTTTTTTTTTTGAACAGAATCGCCGGTGGTCGAACTTTGGGCTGGGACGTTTCACTTGGAATGACCCAAAAGTAGACGGGAGGTCCGCTCCCGTCCTTCTCGGCAAGCAGTACGCAAGCAAGCAGGAGGCAAAAACGCCTATAACTACGGCAGGGTCGCCGCGCCCCTCCGCAAAACAGTGCCTCTAACCGCGGAGAAACGCTACCATTGTGATAAACACGATAGCGAAGGGAACGCTCACGCGCCTTTCCAGTCGGGCCGTGCCCATGGCTTTCTTAGAACGGACCGAATGAATTGCTAGGCGAGTTTTCTTTTTGATATATAATGAAGCCGGGAACACACGCGGGGAGATGCAAGGAGCGTTTGACGTCACTCGAAGCCCTCGTGTGAAGTGCAAAGCAGCTGCTATTTAATATTTACCCAGAACGCGTGGGAGGGTGTTTCCATCTTCACAGGCAACTTGTCATCCAGCATGCGGTTTTGATGCTTGTTTGTGGTTTTGTTTCTTGAGGTGAATACTCAGCTCTATGTTGTATGCCTAATTGCAAAGAAATATATGTATATTGTCTTCAACTGGCAAAGGTCCCCTATGCCACGAGGAGATCAAAATTCGGTTGTGGGTTGCAGTTGTGTACGAGCCTACAGCGAGCGCATCCGTCAGCTGGTCTGTCCACCTTTCCGAATGCCCTTCCACAGCGTCCGATGTGAAAAGGCAGCGAGTGCGCGCATCTGCTAGTGTAAGGAGCGCGCGAGCGTCTGTTGGTGGTTTAGGCGCCTGGCGTTTTGATTTTAGTCCACGCAGACGGAACCGTTGCGGGGTAGGGGTATATACAGCTACAGTGTAATAGAACTAATACAGCTTCGCTGCAAAATATTATCCAGTCCCGATTTTGTGCACACATCACGACTGGATTTGGATAACAAATGGATCTCTTCAGTTTTATTGAGTTCAACGTGCAGTTGCCTAACTTCTAAATCATTATGATAAGAGTAGTTTGCTTGACCAGGGGCGTAGGAATTTTTTTTTCGGGGGGGGGGGGGGGAGACTTCCTTGTTTTGAAAGGGGTGCCGGGCAGGCAAATGGTCATTTTCCGTTATGCATGCCATGGCGAAAAAAATTTCGGGGGGGAAGGGCCCGGTGTGCCACCGCCTGGCTAGACCACTGCGTTTGATTCTTGAAAAACTGGACAATGCATAGGGTTATTCACGTACGGCACACGGTCGGCTGCCCGCCTCTAGTTGCGCAGCCATACATACACGCATGGGTATGATGTGTGCTGATGAATATGTGTTAAAGAGGTCCTGCAACACCGTTCTAAGTAATCGTCGAACGACTTCATAATGAAGTTTATTGGCTCACGAATCGACTGCCGAAAAATTTTAGAAGCCGCCAAGCATGAGCGGAGTTACGGGAATGTGTCCCACACTTTTAAGTGCATTCTGCCTCCTTTCTTAGCAGCGAGCACGCTGAAAGCTGTGCAGGGGGGGGGGGGGGGTGACAACGGGGCAAGAAATTACGTCCGTTCGTGGTGGTGGAAAAACATTTATTTAGAAAAGTACAGAGAGTTGCACAACAAATGCACTTGGGTGGTCTCCCTATTCCGGGAGTCCACTGGAAAGGATCGCTGCTCGGGCGCGGGCCACCAAGGAGCGCTGTGCATCCCGGGTAGAGCAGCCGAGCAGGAACTCCTCCCAAGCCTCTCTTGTGGGTAGGGGGAAGGGGGGATGAAAAAGGAATAGGTATGGCGGGGCATACTGCAATCATGTGGTAGGTGTCGGCCAGCACCCCACAATGCGCACAGTAGCCGTATATACCCGGCATGAAGTGCTGGGTGGCCGCAGGACACAAGAAGGTGTTCGTCTGCAAGCGTCTCAGAAGTCGCTCGTCCGCTTTAGAGAGGCCCCGTGCAGGGTCTGGGTAAAGACGGCGCGAGGTTCGATAATAATCCAGGATTTCGCGGTACTGCGTAAGAGCTGAGGTGTCTGGGGCGGACGGGGGTTCGTCAGCGCGCGTCGTGATCTCGTGCCCTTCCTTGCCTTTCTTTTTTTTTTTCAATGAACGCGCGCCCAAATTTCAGCGCGATCGTGAGCGCGCTCGTGTTATTTTAGAATTTTAGCGCGCTGATGTCTAGCTTTAGCACTACGTGCAGCGCGGGCATGTAGCCGCTGCCCGCGGTGGCAGCGGCAACTATGCCCCTCAGAATCCTCAAAACAGCCAATCGCCGTAAACTTGTGTTTATGACGCGTTCATTTTTGATTATGAAATCATTTGTCGAGGCTAGAGCGAGTGGGTTATAGACGACTTTAAAAATCATTGTAAATATCTGCCCGAATGGTGAGCTTTAATATATGGCTTTGATGTTCTCAGGAACCTGGGCTACTGATGGACAGCGTTTTGTGATCATGATCAAAAAGTGCTGCAGGGCCTGTCGAATGTGAAATTTCATGTATTGCTTCAGCACAAGCATGTCGGCTCACCTTCGACCGCAGGTTGGAGGCGCTGTCATAGGTGAAGATGACCCCTTCCTTGACGTCGAACGCAACGAGCGATTCGAAAGTGGTGTCCAGGTAGAAGGACGCGTTATAGGTAGGTTGCATGCATGCCTGTAGGCGTAACAGAAGTGGCACATCAGTTCTTCATTTCCAAGATCCACCCGCCTCTACGAGTTCATACTCAGAAGATTCCAAAAGAGAAGCTTCACAACAATATTAGTGTTCCACAAGATGTACCCGAGAAAATACTCTAGCCCGAATTGCGACCTCCGCCGAATCCCACGAAACGTGAAGCATATGCCTGATTCTCGAATCAAGCCAAACCTCTTTGATTAGAAAAAGGCCAACGTACTATCCCCAACGTACAACAAGACACGGAGGAAACAGCCCTCTGGATACTCTAACGTCGACTCGTCAGAGCCAGGCAGAAGATATGGCGCAGTGCCTTGCGCACAACGACCATCCCCTGCCCAGCAATAAGGAGCCCATCAATCTTACGAGTTTAAGGAACACACCTTTGTGTTCTTATTTCCTCCCCCCCCCTTTTTTTTACCACAGTGCGGAGGCGAGCAAGTGAGAGCAGATAGTAAATATTCCAAAAAAGTTGTCATTCATTCATTCATTCCTGATAAGCAGGGATCGTTTGGATGGGCATTAGAAAAATTGGAGGTGTTAATTTAATTAACAGGCTGTGGGCGGCTCTCATGACTCCTTAGTGGTTTCAGGGCAGAACGTAACGGACGCTGTGTTGCCACCTTACGTAAAGAATGTGCACCGGCATCTCTTGCATGGAAATGTCGCCCATGCTTCCCATGGCATGCATCGAACACTCCTAGGACCCTTCCAATATCTGATGAGCGCTGCCCACTCTTTCTTCGCCATGGATCTCGGCGCCGTAAGGGCTGCGACAGCTGTACTCCACTAATGTGGTCCCTGGCTCTTCAGGGCGCCTGACCCGAGAGCTACACGTGCGGGGTCATGCGTGCCACCACCAGCTCAACTGCTGCGGCAGTTTTGGAAAGCCACGTTGCCGTTCTCGGCTTTCCGGGCACTGCCGGAGGTCCGGGGCTTACTAAACAATGCCGATGTCTAGGTAGACATGCTCAATGCACTCGGCGCTCGCCATGCCTAGATCATAATAAGTGGTGTGGAGTCATGCACCTACTTCGGGATGGCGCCAAGGCATAGCACAACTACGACGGCATCAGACTGCCATCTGGCCTTATGGAGTGGATCCTTATCGCTGCTTTCGGCTGGATTTACCATGCAAGGAGAGAGCTGAGTGAGACCTCTACCGAGAATGGTGCTCAGTAGTCGTGCCAGCCATATGCCACAACAGCGCATTGGAGCTCATCGGTAGAGAACCTCGCGGCCTGCCCTGACATTAAATCTAGACTCAAGCTGGGCTCATCGCTCTCCGTTGGAATCTGACATGAAAGCATCGTTACAAGGCCTATTTTTTACAGCCAAGCTTTATATAGCTGTACCAATGTTGCCTGACACAGGAACTGTTTCGTCTGCGTGGACTAAAAGCAAAACTGTAGGCCTCTAAACCACCAACAGACGCTCGCGCTCGCGTGCTCCTCTGCAAAGAGATGCACGCGTTCCTTGCGTTTCCGCTTCGGGCTATGATGAAGGGCGTTGGGAGAGGTGGACGAACACATATCTACGGACGAAGACTTATCTACGGGCGTCAAGTCAGTCGCTTGTCTTGTGCGAGAACTTTTCCTTAGAAGACGCTAAGGTGTCTAACACGGCTGAAGTAGTTGTCACGGATGACCGGCCTATGCTGCAAAAGTCGATTGCTAGTGGCACTACACCTGTCCGGGACGTCCCCACTGCCCGCAGCTCTGCGTCACGATTATCAGTCTTCAGAACGGGAACTGTGGCGCGACAACGCTGCAAGCATTAGTAGCACCGCAAGCGAGCACGTGAACACGGTCCCTCGCTGCCGCAAGTATCCGTAAACCCTTACACATTTGTCGGCCCAATGCACACAACGCGGACGTCTGCGCTCAGTTCCGCAAGGAGCGCCGTACTGCGTTCCTCTTCGCCTGCCATGTTTTCACAACTGCTTGAAGATAACTGACTGGAAGACATTTGACCAACACGAACACGCCGTGCCTACCGAATGTCACTCGCACAAGCCATTGCTGACAAAGTCAAGACAGCGTCCCGTCGACACCTTCGACCATCTATGTGCAGCCAATGTGGCCTCTCTTTTCTTTGTGCATGTCTTGGTGGACCCTACCAATGAATTGTCACACAAAATGACAAGATCGGCCATGTTCTGTGTCAATCTTCCATGTGTTCTACATAAATAAAATCATGATGCAGAAAACCTGGCAACACATTTGCTATTAAAAATAATCAGCCAGTTCCGCGCACTGAAAATCGTCGGGCAGCGAAACTGTAAGCTTCCGCGTGCATGTGGGAGTAATATAGCTTAGCATCATTTCGATCATCATTATCACCATCATTTAGCATCACCATCACCATCATCATTTTGTTTTATTGATTTATTCACTCTCGCTCTGGTCACGTGACTTGAGTGATGTCAGACTACTACTACTGGTACTACTACTACTTACTACTATTACTACTACTACCGTTACTTACTACAACTACTTTTTTTACTGCTACTGCTACTACTACTACTCCCACGACGACGATGATGACTGCACAGGGTAGACTATGACAGCTTCGCTGCAAAACATTTCAGACTCACCTTTGCAATGCTCGTTATTTGATTCTCCGCGGTGATCTTGTGTTTCTGGCATGCAAAGCCGCATCTATGTCCTAGGGAGTAGTTTGCTGGCCGGTTGTTCACCATTGGACCCGCAGCACATGGCGTGTACCAGCGACCGTGCAAGCCCACGGCCACAGCACGCTTAGTGTTCGAAGGCCACTTGTCGCTGTGGGCTGGTAGGCAAGTAAAGGCGGACCCCTGCAGAGAGCAAGTAGAACTGGCCACTGCAAATAAGTGTGGATAGCGACGAATCGTAGGTTTCCAAAGTTGCATCGACTAGACACTGCTGGATCATTCCAAGTGAAACGTCCCAGTCCAGATTCTATTGAAAAAAATTGAGCTGAAAGGGAGCTGTATGAGAGTGACTTTAGTGAAGTATTCTCGTTCAAAAAAAAAATTGTTGGTCACGTGACCGCCCTTTGGATATTCCGGCAAGTAGGAAAGGTTAGGTGGGAATAAATTATGGGTGTTCAAACTCGATACCAGGTGCAACGGCAGATTCTATTTTGAAGCATTCTTTTGTCATTGTTCTTTCATATGACGTCACAAGCAAAACCATACATTCATTTTCTGGCTTAAATAGACCTAAAAAAGAAGCAAGAAAACACTCATACTCAGGCAGTTTTTGTAAAAACATCGGCAACGTCTCAGTCGCAAAATTTTTTTAGCTCTTATACCAGTCGACGTAGTATCTTCTGAAACTATTTTCAGCCTTTGTAAACAAACTGTTCTTGAGAAAAATGCTTGCAAAGTTGATAAATTATTTTTTCGGGATATTCACTAGTAAATTAAGCATTAAGGTCATTGCGATAAAAATATAGGAGAGTGTTCATTATATGCTCCAACGCCTTTCCTTCTGATGTGAAAATTCTTGTTACTGTAAATTTTGTTTAAAGCAAAGAAAAAACAAAAAGAATTTTCGATGTCCACAATCAATGTTGCTGGTAGCCGCTGGCAAACCGAAGTGGTTTCCGCAATTTTAGGTAAGTTATTGCGACCGATTATTGGGTATTTCGGTAGTTATAGTGTTCTGAATCTTGTTAGATTATTTTCATTGGCTTTGAGCATTGCTGGCCTTGTTTTAGTCCTTTATTTATTGCTGCGTCATCATCATCATGTGACATCAGACAGTGGAGGGACGAGAAGCCGGGTTTCTAAGCGGCTGCTCAATTACAACAAAAAGAACTTTATTTACGGCATCGAGGAGGACCACAATCTATCAGCAGAGTGGAACTTCGTTGCCACTTCACGTGGCAAAAGCTCATGTGACTGTGTCGGCGGCCCACTTAAACGTCTGGCAGCAACAGCAAGAATCACCGGTAGTCGAATTTTGGGCTGGGAAGTTTCACTTGGAATGACTTTGCTTCATATAATCGCTTCGGTCAGTATAACATAAAATTGTGTCCCTTTTCTAGCGAAACGTGTTATGAGATAAATTTCGGTGGCGGCGGTATCGTACGCGAAAAACTCGGCGCCGGCGGTCCACGTAAGGGCGCCGGTCACAAGCGATTTTGTACGCACCGTTTGTTTGCGAAGCTCTGTGACAGCTGGAAATCTTCGGCACGGAAGGTATATCTCCAGAGTCGTAGCTGTTAATGACACCTTCTTAAAAAAGCGTATTCTGGTAGACTGTAACTGCTTACTGATAGATCACATAAAGGGGCTACGGAGTTTAAAAAAGGGCTGCAGGCCTTGTTACGTTTTGCCGCTCATATGTCAATCGTGCAGAAGAGACAGTGCGGCAGAGTATGTTATACGCCAGTGCTTGTTCGGCTATATCTGCGAACGGTTTTGGACTATGCGCTCATCTCCAGAATGCAAACAGTTTCCCTCGAGCAGATCGGCTCTTCCGCTGCAAGTTGCCCTTGGTTTCAATCACGCGGCCTCGCTTCCGCTTCGTCGAGGCAAACTCGGGTTGCAGGCTGAGGCGCGGCGACGCGCGGACGCAATGCGTGGGGAACCGATGACAGGTAAACACCTCTTGCTTCCTCTAACCATTCAAGGGGAGAGGGGGAGGGGGCGCTGTTTACCACTACTTTAACGACCGGCACGATGGTTTCCACTGGCTGAGAGAGGGGAGCCGGTGTGAAGGCGACCAGGACTACAACACCGATATATTTCGGGTGAGGTATGCGAACTATCGGTCACTTCTCGTATTCGGTGAGAGAGGGTATGCGGAAACAATGCGCAAGAACACGCAAACAGATTTCACAGGCATCCATACAGACCGGAATCGCTAAGAGCGTGGTTATCAGAGTGACAGAGTCATGATGGGAAAGAGCGTTAAAACGCCTGTCTAAAGTGTAACAACCCTGTTATCGAGATTAGGTACAGCCCTATAGGAGTGGCTCAAGGTGAGTGGTAAGATGATTGGCTGAGAAAAACTTCCGGAGGACTACACATGGCCTCATCCCATTTTCTTTGTTTACTGCAAGCAGCGTGATACCACGAGAGATCGAACATGCATGACTGGTCGATATTCTCGCTTTGCGTGGTTTGTTCTTAGAAATTTTGTGGGCTCATTCAAAGTGCATGGAAGCTAAAAATTCATTTCCAAACAAAAAAAAAAAAGGAAAACGTTCCCAGCGCGGCAAATACATATCTGAACGAACGCCGCGGGCGTCCCGTTTTTGCTTACCGCAATATTTTCCGATTTCACGGCCGAAATTAACGCAGGCTATAAACGTTGTAAAAATTTTCGCCGGCGGGTTTTAATAAACATCACTGTAAAGTACATACACGGTTTGGTTATGTTGGCCTCAAAAAAGAAAGAAACAATGGCAAACACGGCCGTAATCAAAGGAGTTTGCTAACTGTGATACGCGTTGGTGCGTTTACTATTTCACACAGCAAGTTAAAGTGTCAAGTATAGAACAAAGCACTCGCAATATTTCGGCGAAAGATCGTTGTCCACAGGCCTCGCAAAAGAAAAGATGGCTAAAAAGCGAATTTTTACAAAAAACTTTATATTCAGAAGAAAAAAAATAGCAAAAATCTCTGGCCTCATATTTAACGAAATTTTTTTTTGTTCAATAGCGCTTGTCAGTCGAAAGACGGTTTCATATGTCCTCATTAGCTTTTTTCACAAGTTCTAACGGGTCATAATGGCCTGTGCTGTGCGTGATCCCTTCAGTTCTTTTGCTGATTATCAGCCTGAATTGTGGCTAAATCTACATTGTTAATTATTGAGTTGCAGTGAAACCTTAATTTTTAGCTGCAGCGCTGGTAGCTTGCCTTCTATAAAATATATCCTCAGATTTTATTTCTGTCTAGCTCATGCGGAGTTGGCCGCTGCCACCTTCTAAAGGGCTAACGTGTACACAGTTTGTAGCCTACAACCTCAACTTGTCTCGCCATTATGGACTAGTCAGGAGTTTTCGAGATTTTGAGCACATGTTAGGTGACTGTGCCAAAACTCGCCTCGCACACACACAACAAAGTATCTGTATGCGTCGGCACGCCAGCTTAGAGGGACACTAAAGAGAAAAACGATTTTTCGCATATTAGTAAAGTACAATTTCAAAGTTCCGAAAACACCCCTCTTACCGCGAGACGACGCTTGGTAAGCGAGAAAACGCGCGAAACGAAAATGCGGGTGCAGACGCTACCTTGAGATTCCCGCACCAAACACCGTGACGTCATAGATTTTGACGGCGTCTACTGGGTCATACGTAGTCTCTAACCGGTAAAAATGAAGCAAATTGTCATCTGTGGGTGCCGTAGGCCTAACATACGAAGTTTCAGAAAACTTCATCGAGCCCATGTCGCAAAAATACGAAAAATAGATTTTGAAATTAGTGACGTCACGCGCGGAGATTTCGGCGCAACATTTAAAAATGAAACTTCAACCTTCATTTTCTTCGCTAACAATCAACTTACGAGTGTGAAACTTACGACATTAGCGTTCTGACAGTGCAGTACATCAATCTAAACCAAGTCATTGTTGCATTTTAGTGTCCCTTTATTAATGCGTAACTAAGTTCCACAATCAGCAGGTGCACTGTTATGAAGGTGCTTTCTCACTGCCTACCTCCCTTCCATAACGCGCACTCGATACTCTAAAGATCTTCCCCATTCAATGCGCTCTGAGCGAAAATAACACTTCTAAAAAACTATTTCAGACACTTCCCATGCCGTTTCTTTCGCCACCCACTATCACACGTTTTCGGCTTCGCAGATAACGTCCTTCTGAGGAACCTCGGCCTTTATCTCTGTGTTTCAGCAGCCAGAAAACTTTAAGTGCGACATGGTTAAGCCGTAAGTGACCAAAGATGCCCAATTTATGTTTTGTCGGTACCATGCTAATACGCCTTAACACATCGAGAACCGTAGGTGTCACTGGTGGCGCCAGACGGACGATCCTGTACGTTCTTACTGTACAAAGCCTTTAAACAGCCTCGGTCATAAAAATTGGCCGCGTATTTGCGTGCTTCGCTGCAAATGTCGTCGAAAGACGATAGTCTTGTGCCGGCCGTACTACTATGTTTTGCCTTGCCTGAGACAGCACCTACTCCATGTTGAATCGGCCGCCGCAGCTGGCTGGCATTGATAAAATAGAGGAGGTGCTGCGTGAGATACGGAACCCAGGGCCACTGCCAGCGGCAGCACCATATCGTCGGCTGAAAGCTTTTTCGTGCATAGCTTCGCAGTTCATGCACAGCGTCGCATTTTCGGAGCAGCCTCACAAACACTAGGGTCTTTAGAATTACGTATCTAAGTATTTTCTAATAAAAGAACACATGACCTGATACTTATGTATTGATGTTGCGCCTCAGATTGCGTAATATTTGCTTTTAATCGAAAATATTCACAAGTACGAACGCAAAAACCAGTTCAAGATGGCTGGGCGTTCAGCAAGTAGTTAAACTTTGGCCGGGTTGCCGAATCGTGTGACACACAGACAGACCGACAGACCAAAATTTCTTTGTTGAAGTATCCCAAGAAAGACTGTCTTCTTTAAAACTGAAACCGCGAGCCATTCTAGCGACTCAGTCATGACAACAGCGCAAAATTGAGAATGTGTGCAGTGGTGTTGAGTGTAGCGTTCGATGTGGTCAAGGCATTCACTACATGGGATACGTGCAGCTCGTGGCTTTGTCCGAATACCGTATGCCGATTATTTACGCGTTCACAAAAAGAAGATTGCTAAGAAAAAACATTTTCGTTGCGTAAATTGTTTTGTAGTTGCTGTTTTTACTATTGCCTAACAGCGGAAGTCACGGCCATAGGCTTGGAAATATTCGCGATACTTACGAGGTCTGCTAACACTGCTTTGCGCGGCTCAAGGATATCTTGTATATATCTGAGAGAACCACGTTGAGGTAGACCACGCAATTTCTTAAGGAAGTAGTGATCGTGAACAGGTGCGTCCACCTTTCTTCTGATGTTTGGCGAGGATCTAGGGTGCAAAGTGTGTACTCCTTAGCCCTTCAGAGGGCAGCATGCAGCGTCCACCCCCGCCCATATAGAGACAAATAAAAACTGAGAATACATTTTTCTTGAAGTCAATCCAGCAGGGCAAAGTTTTTCCGCAGGAAAAAAACTGTATATTTACCCGCAATGCAAGCTGATAACAAGTGACATCAGCGCTCTCCGATAAAAAAAATTGCTCATCATAGGTGGATTGCAAAATGGCACGTCGTCGCTACGGTACTTCCTCGAGCCACGCCCGTAGCCAGGGGGGGTGCCCTAGGGGCCCTCTGCCCTCCTCCCCCCGAAACTCGGATGGTGGGGGGGGGGGGGGGGGGGGTGTTTTACCAACAATATATAATGAAAATAGGTGTTCTTCGAGGCCTTCAACAAGTGCCCCCCCCCCCGAAAAAAAATTCCTGGCTACGGGCCTGCCTCGAGGCCTCGATCTTGCGACTTATTTATAGCGCAAAAGGAGAAAATGAAAGAACTCAGACAGGGAAGAGGAAACACAGTGCACAGGGCAGGCGCTCAGCACTGTGTATTGGAAAAACAGCGCACAGAGGAAACACAGTGCACAGGGTTAGCACCTGTCCTGTGCACTGTGTTTACTCTTCTCCTTCTGAGTTCTTTCATTTTCTACTTTAGCGCTATAAATATGTCGCACGCCATACACCACCAACTCGCCCAACAAGAAGTTTTATTGTAGGCTAGCTCTTCGTTGCTTTGAGGTGTGTAGTGTTGAGTGTAACCGGGAAGGTAAACACGTACTTTCGGCGGCGCGTTCGTTATCGGTTGCACAGTGCTTGTGTTCTTGCATTCATGTGTGAATCAATAGAAAATATTTTGCGTTTCACTGAATGAAGCGG
This sequence comes from Rhipicephalus appendiculatus, assembly GCA_030522465.1. Taxonomy (NCBI): domain Eukaryota; kingdom Metazoa; phylum Arthropoda; class Arachnida; order Ixodida; family Ixodidae; genus Rhipicephalus; species Rhipicephalus appendiculatus. The sequence continues at coordinate 20,245 of JALIZH010021630.1, forward strand.
GAGTAGAATTAGACAGTCGTGGATGAAACACGTGGAAGTGCGACGGGGGAGTCTCGCGTGCAGCAGCTATTGTACATATATGGTTGTGTATTGAAACACGCAGTGATGTTTTACCTAATAAGCTTGATGTATATGAGAGCACAAATGACAGCTACCTCAGAATCACACACATATGATCATATATGTGCCTAAAGTGAACATACCTTCACAAGTCGCTTAAGAATTTCTGACAATAGTACAGGAGCTCTGCCATCAAGTTCACCTACTTAGTATACTTTCATTGTCTGTAGAGCACTGTTATTGGCTGCTTTTTGTCCAATGTAAGGAAAATGCTGAGCGAGGAAAAGGCCGCCCAATGGAACAAATCAGCCCCTCAGTGATTGGTATCGTGGCTAGGACGTAAAAAAAGATCGACGTTGCCTCGGAAACGACGAGTGACGTAATATGGCGTCTCTAGTACTTCGGAGACTTGCAAGCGTGGAGTGCCGATACCTTAGAGTTGAACTTGGAAAAAAAAATGCATGGAGTGTTCGGAATTCGCATGCCTTCAAATACAAATTTCGAGCGCGCTAGAGAATGAACTCTCGGGCAAAGAAAGGTTCATAGTCGTGAAAAAAACCCCACAAAGTTGCAACAGTTGATCACTTTTACACTGGAAAGTATTTTACAATTTTCATTAACCATATCAAACCCAAGATGGCATCTGACTCGCGACACAAAGTAAATAACTCATTTAACCAGTTGGAAACATGAAAAAACAAGTACGCCTTACATTGCACGGAGATTTCAAGACACCAGACAGTGCGACGAATCTTTATATAGCCCAAAACATGTTCTAAAATACTATCTGCAGCCGAACAATGTGCATGTGTGAGTTTTGTACCACTTAAATGAAGGAACATTCATTTGTAACTGTCCAGTTGTAATGAACTTTTTAAATGCGAATGCATTTCATAGTCGGGCTGTGTCAGGCATCCCGCGTTGGCGTTGTGCGGCGTTGGCGTTGTGCGGCGTTGTCCGCGGAGGAGGAGGATAGGTTGAGGAGGTGTGCGCGCCGGCAGGTGTTAGATGTGAAGCATCTTATGGCGAAGCTTAATCCGGTGGTGGTGGTGTGCGGCGTGACCACCGTTACTGCGCATGCGCAAACCCTTTCAAAAAAAAAATAAAAAACCTCCTCTCTCCCTCTCTCTCCTCTAGGCATCCCTCCCCCGCGGCAACCACACCCTCACTGCGCATGCGCCTCCCCTCTCTCCCCCTGCTACGCTCCCCCCCTCTCTCCTCTAGGCATCCCTGCCCGCGCCGTCCACACTCCCACTGCGCATGCGCGTCCCACCTCTCTCTCCTCTCCTACGCTCCCCCCCTCTCTTCTCTAGGCATCTCTGCCCGCAGCGTCCACACTCCCACTGCGCATGCGCGCCCCCCTCTCTCTCTCCTCTCCTACGCTCCCCCCTCTCCCTCTCTCGACTCGCGACGCCGACACAGGCAGCGTCTGCTAGCGAGTTTGCTCGCAGACGCTGCCTGTGACTGCTAGCGTCTGCTGCTCGCTAGCAGACTAGCGTCTGCTAGCGAGCAACGTTTGCTAACCGACTGCTCGCGCTGCACAACCGTTCACTGGCCACCCCGTATATATGGCAATGGATCTTGACCTCCAAGGTGGTGCCGGTGGGAGATTTCTCCTGTGCGTTGTTGAACAATAAAAATTCGCAGCGTGCGCCTTAACTAAAAGCGGACTGCGAGTCTCTGTGTCCAGTCGGAGTCTTCTGTCTCTCATTGCACATTAGCAGCGATTGGTGTGTTCCAGTAGGAAACACCGCTCCATCGCTGCTTGCTTTACGCATCCCTAGTTTTAAATGCGAATGCATTTCTTAGTCGGGCTATGTCAGGAATCCGGCGTTGGCGTTGTCCGCGGTGGCCTCGGCAGGTGTTATAGGAGTGGAGAGGAGGAGCGCGCTCTGGTGCGTGAGGGCGCTCGCATTGCGGGAGCTTGGCGGAGCTATATATGAAAAAAAACTTTTAAAAAATAAAAAAAAGAAAAAAAAGAACAAAAGAAAATTAAGAAAAAAATTTAAAAAAAATAAGAAAGAAGAAAAAAAACAGAGAAAAAGCAAAAAAAAAAAAAAAACCAGGCGCTGCGCCGTGCTCCCGACCAGGCTGCAGAAATTTGGCGCTTTTTCCTTCTTCGAACCACAACCACCATATATAAATGGAGTGAAGCGCGCGCGAAATGCATTCGCATTTCCTCACGATTCCCTTCGGGGAGGTGGGGGGCATTTTTATTCAACTTAGCTGCGTGGCTTTCTAAGATGCTATGTAGTAATTTGCAAGTAGAATATTACGGCGACTGCAAGGTGAAACGCGGAGAAACCGACAGCATGGGCAACAGTGCCCGTAGGGCGGCGCGGTTTTTCGAACCGGAAGTCGATGCAGGTGGGTGCTGTAGCCCACAATCCTCGGCGAGAGTCAAGATTTTGCTATCCAGCTACTGAGACCGGATTTTTTTATTTTGTATTCTGGAAATTAGGTTTTTAAAAAAAATCCCTTCTTTAACTGTCTTTTTCTTTTGCGCGATTAGAAGGAAAACGATCTTTTCGCAGAAATGTTGCAAATGCATTGTTCTATGTTTGACATTTTTGAAAAGTTTCTCTGTGAAATAGCAAACGCGCCAAGAAGCATCAAATTTAGCAAACTTTTTTTTTTATGTGAGAGGTGTTAAACACGGCCCACGCACATAACTGGCCTTACCTGACGGTGTCATTTCTTCTGTATTTATCTAGCAGCAGAAAAAAAAGAAAAAAAAACCCGCAAGAAGCAGTGCTTACCAAGTCGTCCATATATGTACTCGTCGTAGCTGCCCCCGCAATAGTCGTAGGTAGGTAGGTTGGTGGTACCATTAGGCACTCGACAAAGTTGACGTTCGGAATGCGAAAATACCCCATGAAAACAAATACATCCAACGATGTCTCATTCCTGCGTGAAAACGTTCTTATCATGTGTCGCGTCTCTATTACCGCTGATGCAGAATCGCGACTGAACGTTGGTTTCTGCGCCCTCAAAAAAGTCACATTATTCCAACAAGGGCTCTACGCAGTCATCAGTTCCCAATATATCTGTGCAGGCCACGAAAATTAGCGGTAGGTCCAAATTAATTTCACATTTGTGTGATGATGTCTCTAGCAAAAAATGTTGTACGTAGACGACGCCATTTCCTAATATAAAAACAAGCTTTCATTGCAATGTTTTATATGCGAAACTCCGCCACTTATTAACTATATTTTGTTCATCTTGAAATTTTTTTTGTGAAGAAATACTGTAAACGTACTGCGCATTCTCGGGCTACTTCGAGTAAACGGTACTGCATCTGAGAATGCTGAAGTTATTGGAGTATCTGAACAGGAACACTATTTCCTTGAGGTTTAGTATATTCAAAGGTATAAAAATCACAGGGAAAAGCAGCTGCAGACAAAAAGGCAGAAGCACAACAGCACGAGTGTTACTTCTATCGTCTTCATCAGATTCAGGGTGTATAATTTTAAATCCTCGAAGGCTCGTTCTTCAGTGTGTACGCTCTAAGGAAAAAAAAAGAGTCAAAAGAGGGTTAGAATGCCGTGATTCCCTGCCGCTGGTCACTTGACCCCTTTTGGAAGGTAGATGCAGAAAAAGAGAGTTAGCATTCATAGAGGAGTAGTAACACTCTCGTGAAGCGCGTTTCGATTGGCTTCCGTGATGAAGGCGCCGCCGTATACGCCATACATATCGCGCGTTTGTTGTTCGGCGCCGTTGTGGCGGGCATACCCACTCGCCCCGGCGCCGAAGAGCCGGCGCGGCGCCTATGCCTGCCTCCGCCTGCTGCCTCCTCTCTCTGTCTTTAGGAATGCGTTGAGTTGGTTGCGCTGCATGGTCGCGGTTCGGCGGTTCTTGTAGTTTTGATGGTTTTGAGTTCGAGCGAACATGCGCATCCTCGGTGGCGGTCACGCCAGGCTCTGTGCTCGAAGCGACGCTTGGAGTGAGGAATATTCACGGAGCTGCGGACATGGACAACGCGCCAGTGAACGGTAAGTGTACTGCTTTCGTAGGGACTAATTACACAGCTTTAGCTGGGCGTCTGCAACAGCTCTGCGGAAGTAGGCTGCCAGCCATTTCCAACAGTAGCCTGCGTCTGCGGTGCTGCTTAAGATGCCCAATTAAAACTGTCACTTAATGCGTCGAGACCGCTATGCGCGTTGTTGTGTAAGTGATTACATCTTTCATAAATTGAGTGATGCTATCACTTATCAAGGGCGATGACTTTCTGATCGCACAATGTCTATGCGCTGCTGAAGGTGCTTGATATAGCTTCGAGATGCGCTTTAGTCTATATCATATTAACATTTCCATCGATACTCGAGTGCGCAGCGTGCTTCCGACCGTGGAAACGTGAAAAAAAAAGTCTGTCCACAGAGACGCACTGTATATAATGGTTTTTGTTGGCTTAAAGACGGCAGCTTGATGTGCAGATATAGTACGATGCTTCCAGCACGTACACGGTAGTCAAATGTTTAGGACACGCCTCGCCGGTAACGGGAAAAGCTCTACACTTTCGACGGCGCGCGTTGTTGCGCACGCCGCTGTGCGCTCGTTTACCTCGTTTCTGTTTGCTGTTTTCGTGCTTTGCGTACAACGGCGATGACATTCGGCGTTATAACAGAATCGAGTGAGTATACGTGACTGTGGGAGCTATGTGCGGTAATTCTAGCATATGGCATGTCTCATGTCAACCTAGACAGCATCCGCGCGTAGGTGTCGTTCGGGTGCTCGTACTCGGATGTGCTAAACTCAGTATTTAAGGATGGATTACGCTTGTAAAACATGCGGTCAGTAACCGCTCACGGCGTGCCCTTGACTGCCGGAGGGTGCGCTTGGTTGTCGTAATATGCCGGCACAAAGCCGGGCTCTTCTGAAAGCACTTCCTGAAGCGATTTATCAGAAAAGGAGTGCATTCATTCGTGCATAACCAGTGCCTATTGCGAAACGAGGTCCCGCCTTCTTTTCGTGAAAATTTGTTTTCGTTGCGAAATTATTTTGAACGAAACACTCATGTCAGATGTTTGTACAGTAACTGTGTGTTGGACAAAGGGCGGTTTATATAAAACTAATCAGTGTTGGTTATTCCCAGAATCCCGGATAGCTTCTCCAGCCTCTTCACTCCAGTTGACAGCCACACTCGGGGAAACGAAGGTGTCGCTGTGGTCTGGCGCCTCACCACTAGTAATGAGAAAATCAACAGCGGCGTTCACCCTGTCAAAGAGGCAGTCGGTCCTACATTTTCCTTGTTGGACAAGACGACGTAGGAAAAGAGGTGAGTGGCACCCACGCAGTGGAGCCTAAACCAATTGCATTTGTTGTTTAAAAGAGCCGCACATCATCTTGTGCTGAAAGCTTGTCACCAAATGACATGCTACAAAACTACTATATGGAAGGAGTGTTTTACACGTTAACGGCAAAAAAACATGGTTCCTTACTATGCCTGTTTGCATTTGTTTTGTTGTGAGCCGTTATTAGGTGTGTGTAAATCACTTATTGTGTAGGTTTTGCAAACTCTTACTACGATTCCGTTTTCTCATCATGATATCACGTTCTTCTTTTCAGGTACCATTTTTCATGGCAGCTCACGCTGAACGGGAGCGACAAGATAGCAAGTCCGAAGTCTGCTTCCTCCACTCGTCACGACTTTTTGATTTCTTCATATTTGTACGGCATCAGCGCAAAGCTTTTGAAACTGACGTCCGTCAACTCATCCTACCTCTTGTCTCTAATATTTCAGCAGTCACTGGATTCTGGGTGCCTTCCTGATGACTGGAAGATTGCGAATGTCATTCCTTGCTTTAAATCTGGAGACAAGCACATCGCTAACAATTACCGTCCTCTTTCTCTGACATACATTTGTTGTAAAATGCTCGAACATATCTTATACAGTCACATAATGGCTCACATTCAATCCAATAAGCTACTTTTTGAAAACTAACATGGCTTTCAGAAACATAAATCTTGTAACACAGCTCTTTGAGCTAGTTGCCGATTTACACAACTCCATCAATAGGTCATTGTTAATCGATGCAATTTTTATTGATTTTTCTAAGTTTGATCGCGTCTCTCATCAACGTCTTCTACGTAGTCTCCGGCTAGATAAAAAAAACATTTCACTGGATTGAAGGCTTTCTAATTGACAGATTTCAGTTTGTTAAAATCGACTCCTACATATCCAAACAGACGCAGGTCAAGTCGGACGTTCCTCAAGGGTCCGTTTTAGGGCCGCTGTTATTTCTAATCTATATCAACGATATATCAATTAACATGCAGTCTACCGTACGTCTTTTCGCTGATGACTGCGTAATATACAAAGAAATAGCCAACCAGAACGACATTTTAACCCTGCAATGTGACTTAAACACACTTTCCCAATGGTGCAACAAATGGCAAATGTAAATTAACGTCGAAAAGACCAAGCATGTTAAATTCGGTCGAGATGCCAATCAATTGCCGAATGTATACCTCATCAACAACTCTCCCGTTGAAACGGTATCGTCCATTAAATACTTAGGTGTTATCCTGCATTTCAATCTTAAATGGAACAATCATGTAGAATTAATTACCAGTAAAGCATTTCGTAAGCTTGGTATTTTAAAACGCCGCCTACGTCTGGCTACTTCAGACACTAAACTCCAGGAATTTAATTTACTAATTAAACCATCCCTAGAGTATGCTTCTACCATATGGCATCCGCATAAAGCATACCTTACCGACATGCTGGGGTCAATTCAAAGTAAGGCCGCTCGGTTCATTGCATCCTCCTATTCGCGTTTTCACAGTGTATCAAAAAAACTCTTGGTATTTTACCGCTCGCAACACGCAGAAAATATTCGAGATTATCCTTCTTTCACAGCATTTACTTTAGCGACAGTCCTTTTTCACGCAAATTCATTCATCCAGCCGTAAATATCTCAGCCCGATGTGACCACGATCACAAGGTACGTCCACTATTTGCTCGCACTGAAAAAATATTTACACTCTCCTTTAGCGTTATCAATAAACGAGTGGAACGCCCTTCCACGTACCATTGCAAACATTAAAGAATTAACTGGTTTTCAATCAGCCCAACTATTTTACCTTTGTGAGCAGTCCTGCCATACTAACTGAATTGTCTGATTCCAAATGTTCATTTATTCTATGTAATACCTTTTTTTTCTAGCTTGTACTCAGTCATATACATGTATTGATCAAAACTATTGTAGTCTACCCGACCTTGTATTGCTGAATTGTGTTTGCCTTTTGTACATTGTACTTGCATTATGTTTGCTTGTTATTGGATATTGCTTTTTTTCGTGTTTTTTACTTGTTTTATTGTAGCTTTCCTTTATTCGTTATACAATGTATTGCATTCCCCCCCCCCCCCCCCCCTATCTAATGCCCGTTCTCGGGCCCTTAGGGTCAATAAATGAAATAAACGAAATGAAATAAGGAATAAATATGGAAACCTGATGCCGATATATGCTCTTTATTTTGCACGACATGACACTATGCACATCAGAGTCACACATTTTGGTTGGCTATACTCATACAAGCATGTAAATTAGGAATACCTCTACTGCTTCATAGGAAATCACTGACCATCTATTCGCGCTTTCTATGTTACTCTGCTGGAAATGGTGTGTTTTTACGAGTTTTATTAAAATAAAACCAAATTTGAACTATTCTTTTTTTTTTTTTTTGCAGTCGCTGGGCACTACGGCAAGTATTATTGGAGTTGCTTAAAATGAATGCTTCACTATTTACAACTGTATCGAGCAAAAGTAGAGCAAGGGTCAATTGAGTAGCTTAAGATAGCCATAGAGTCGCTTGACGCTTCTGTGGGTGTCGTTTGACCCACGTAGGAGCGTCACCGGCAAGAGTCGTCGTACCCCTCAGAAGTGGTAGTGTGATCCTTCGTATAAGAGTCCTGCTCCTCTTCCTAAGAGGGTCCGGGGACTCTCAGAGAACGCGTCGACTCTGACCCATCAAGAGAGTCACCTTTCCTCTTTATAGAGAATCGTATACGTGGCAAGTCAGAACTCCGAAAAGAGTCACACATACTGTTTTTATTCTTAGAGTGTAGGAATGGCTTGGAAAATATAACCACCGCCACTTAGAGCAAGCTTAAGAAATAGCTGGATCGTGTCCTCGGTAGGGCTTGACCCGGGGGACGTGCACGATACTATTAGTGCGTGCGAGATGTGAACATCGACTACTGAAAGATTTTTAAGCTATTGTAGGACTTTGTAAGCATACAGTCTCGTACAATACGTAGTAGAGAGAACTGTGGCGCTGCGATCGTTCAGCTACCAGGGGAATGATGGGCAGCACATGAATTTATTTGCCGAGTCTTCGTGCTAGAAGCGTCAAACGCTTTTGCGGCTTTGTTTATTGTTGTGTTTTAGCCTCTGTTTAGGAGGAAAGAATAGATCGTTGCGAACCTCGTGGGCTGATTTGTCTTGGTAAGCTTAGAAGGGTCATGGTGACGAAGTGGAACTGCTGAACGTTTGCTGAAGTTCGTGTTGGAACGAAGCGGCTGCAGGCAACGCGGAGCCAGACAGACCTGAAAAATGAAGCTTAGACAAATCTATGTACTAACCATTATTCATATGTTGTCTGAAGCGCCATGCGTTGCATCTACCATATTGCCACGCGCGTTTCGTATTATACTTTTGCTGTATTTGGTTTACGTCCACAGAGACTGTAAGGAATGCTCAGCGCAAACCGCGCCTCATTTCTAGAAGCTTCGCGATTATTGTAGATAGTTGTGTTAAGATTGCACGCAAGACGCGAACACGCGAGCTTATTCCAGAGCTTTCGCGACAAGCAGTGATAAGGCTGGAATATTCGAAGACACGCGTATAAATGTCGACGCGCTTCACCGCTTGTCAGTTGATCGACGGCGGACGCTCCGTTGGCCGCTATCAGTGCCAGTGCTTATTGCTGTAATCTGACTTTCCGTTTACCGGCCACAAGTTCGGCCTAATAAACGTTTCATCTTGAACATACCGACTGCTGCTTGGGTCAACGTCACGACCACGTGACAATATACACCAGCGTCAAATTTTCCTCCAGTATATTATTAGGAAATTGTATATTTGTAAGGCCATGCGTAGGATGGGAGAAGCGCAAACGACAGGCGAATGTGGCGGCGCAGGTGTTCAATTCACTGTCTAAAGGCCTGGAGAGTAGTAAACGACCCTGTGATGTTATTGCACCCGGCCCGCCTGAGCCAGCTGCGAGGTAGAAGGATGATCTTGTGCAATGCCCCAAGCCGTTTGAGCCCGAGGGGCTGCATTGCGGACGCGCTCTCCGAAAGGGTACGTAGCATGTCGTAGGGGGCTCTCAAAAGGCAGCTTGGGATAAGTGTAGAACAAGAGATATAAGAGAAAAAAAGCGAGCGGCGTTCGTAGCGTGACAAGATGAAAGCAAGTGTAGCATAAGGCAAGAGCTATCACATTCAGGCTATCAAGCGTCAAGATATGTAGATACCAATGCGGTCAGAGTGGGTGATACTATTGTTACACAGGCAGGCTAAACCGCGGTTAACGTAACGACGGTTACGTGTGACCGTGGTTCGCTTATGTTACACGGTACGCCAAACCGCGGGTTATGCCGCTTACCGCGCTTGTAGGATGCCGAGTTTGGCAATCTCGGTTTTTGCGGTTAACCGACGAAATGGCGGCGTCCGTGGAGTATGGCTTAGCTGCCTTAACTGAGTACGCCTTTGTGCTGTCTAACATCGGCGAAACGTGGCTAGCGCTAACCGCGGTTCGACGCGGTTAATCATGGTTGGTCGTAATCGCGGTGAAGTTGACTGTGTAACAAGGGTATGATGTGCTCGATACGTCCACGTATTTGAATGTGGCAGGCAGTGCTCATCTTTTGACATGTGGAATACGAGCAAAGAATGTTATGACGACGTTTGAAAGAAATGGGCTACCGCAGTCAGTCGGTAACTACCACGGCACGACGCGGAAAAGAGTAAGGTTGTGAAGCTGGAATGCAGTGATATCAGTCGCACAACTTATTGGTAGTACTCGTATTGTATTGTGTTGCGTAGCCATCGGCTATTGTCTTGCGCATGTTCTCATTCGGAGGAGCTGGGAATTGTGCATTGAAATCGAGGCCAGTTGGATTGTCTGTAGGCTGATGCGGAGCAGCAGCGGAATGTGGCCGCTGGCAGGACTCACAAGTTGTGAATGTATCAGTAGCACTGATGGTCGAGCGAGTTGGTAAGGGTTCATGATTACGAGACGGCGCAACGAAGGTACGATAAACACAGTCGATGAAGAATACACGAAGGCAGGCGCCGGAATCTCAACTGATGTATATTCATCTTGACAAACATTTTTATACTCACACGTGATCACACATATCATAACAAAGCACAAAGGAAACAAAATATATCAAAATTTCCCATTTAAATACACGATTTCTTTTTCCTGCAAGGCGGTAGATGGGACGGTAATACTTAAATTTTCGTTATCGTGTATGCGCAAGGCCTCGATAATCTCGCGAGTTGTCTGGTCATGATTTCTAGCCATTATGTTTGATTTTCTGAATTGTGGAGCACACCCACACTCTTTGCACGTACACCGACGCCTCCGGCCCTGGGTGACTAGGCAAGGCTCCCGCTTCCGGTCACTGCGGGGCATAGCGCTCCGGACGCCCGACCCGCCGCGTTCTTCGGGTAGAGCGAAAGAAGCCGCCGGGTCGTTCAACTACGGCCCTCTAATAAACAGTTCTTTCGGAGGCCCTTAGTCCGCTCTTGCTTGCATAACGCTTGCAAAGACCGAAGACGGTCACTCAAAGACGACGAGATAGGCATCTTCAGAGAACAGCGAGCATAGTGGCTATCTCGCTAACGGCTGTGGCTCGCTATGACCGATCTATGGCACTGCGGTGGTGGTGACTCGGGGAACAAGGGTGGGGGGAGGTAGTACTTTTTGTTTTTCAGCGCGAAAACGCAGTGTACGCTCATATGGGGTAGCTACCTGCGGAGGAGTCCACACGACAGTTACAGTTTATGTAACGCTGCCCAATTTGGTATATTCTTCCCAGAACCATTTATAGCGCGTTTTTTTCTTCTCTCTCGCTCTCTCATTGCATTGTACAATAAACGAAGTTTGCAGGAAATCTACGTTGTCCTGTGTCTACTCAACAGCTCCCGCTCGTCAGCAATGGATGTATACTCAAACTATAAATGTCGCCATTTTCGAACTTTATGTTGGCGTTGTATTTTGCTTTCGTTGTTTGAAATGCAACAATAAGCTTGCGTGGCTAGCCCTGCCTACACGAGACAGCCGGCTATGCCTCCGCTTATACTGCCCTGTAATTATTTCGCAAAAGTGTTACGGGCATAATTAATCGACAGTCTATATAGCACCAAGGAAAATCGTGACACAGTCGCAAGTTC
>JALIZH010021632.1:0-24554 GCA_030522465.1 Rhipicephalus appendiculatus
GGGCACGTAGCACGTCGGCAGGATCAGGGCTGGGCAGTATCGAAGATACATGTATCTTAGATACTATCTTAGATACTCTTTGGGTATCTTGTATCTGTATCGCGATACGTCTCGCAAAACGAGTATCTGTATCTGTATTTCCGATACATTGAATAATGTATCGTGTATCTTAATATACAAGATACTACTATAAAAACGCCACCCCTGCGAAACAACAAACGTCAGCTGAACTCTGCTTCTCAAGCTGCTACTGCTGCCACTAAGCCACCTCAATAAAGCTAACGACAGTGATATTCCTTGGTCTTTTTGCCAGAGTGCCTCTAGTGAGCATAAGAAATAAGGTCTATACGCGTCTCTACTGGTGGAGCAAAGTCACGCGATGGCGCTCGAGCCATCTCGACAAAAACAAGCGCGCGAACGTCTACGTGCAGCCGACCTTTTGTTTCTCCATATTTTCTTTCTTTTTAGCTGATGTTGGTGCCATGAACCTTGTTTGTAGCCACGGTACTGTGCTGCGTACTACAATGCGTGCGGCGTCTCTCGGTAAAATTAGGATGCGGTTATAGTGCCGTTATCGAAGTTTGTCTTGCGTGGTGCTTCGTTGCAGTCTCAAAAATGCAAGAATGTGGTTGCTTTGCGTCTCGCTGGTTTCACACAGATTTGACAGATCTCTTCGATGTAAGCTTGACTCGCACACTATGAGATTGACTGCACACTATGAGATTATATGCCAACTATTTTCTAACAACCGTCGCTCCACCGGTGTCGATGCTATATGCAATAGAACAAGCATTTACGTAACAGATGATATTTTGGCGTACTGTATCTTTGTTCTTCGCGCTAAATATGCAAGAACATTTTTTAATGATAGCTTGATTGTTAGTACAAGTGCTCTCTTTGCTGTCTTCCGTTTGCATGCCACACATTACCTAGGCCTCTGTGCAGTTTTTTTTTTGCCCGTTAGTTGACTGTAATAAATCTTTTGTAACCTCCTCCTCTATTCCTTCTCTTATTTATTCTTATATTTATTTGACTGCGTCATTGCTACTATTTAAATATCTATATTCCGTGTGAGTCTACTGTTCAGGCGATGTTAGGGCCAAGGTAAAATAATCTGAGCGTGCCTAGTGCTTTAAGGAACAAAAAATTCTGCTTGTACGATTTAATAAAACAGCGAAATTGAGTTTACATTATAGCAATGGAAATTATAACGAAAAATCTTAAAGACGTTAGAAAGGGGATTTGAGAAACATAATATCAAGTACTACGGTTTTTCTCATCATCGTCCCCACGAGCCCTTTAGTGCTATTTTCCGTGGGCACTGAGTTTTCTATTGTCTGACTTTAACACCTAAGTTGACGATACACCATGCTTTATTTTCCTAGCTTTTAGGGGTGCCGCCTGTATCGTGTTTATGAAGGGTGTCACGTAACTGGAACCAAATGTATACAAAGAAGTGCTTAACCTCAACTTAATAAAACCATAGGGACTATGATAAAACCAACGATGGGGTTTACTGCCATGTGGCTCTCATTATGGCTATCTTTATATTGCGCTTAATTTTTTGCCTAGGATGAGAGATGTAACATTTCTGCTATTCATTTTGGGGCCAAGTGTGTTTCTTTGCGTTTTAAAGGGCATTCTAAAACGGCAGATCTGACTTTTTGTGGAAAATTACATGCTACGTAGTGATTTTTCCGGCGTTTAAAGAAAGCCGGAGAAATATGACCCCGTTACTGCGCTCGTACGCAACTGTGCTGCAGCGCTCTCAGACGTGTTTCGAGCGGACGGCGGCGAAAAAAGGGGGCCGTGGCTTAGGCATCGGCTCCACAGCGCGTCACCATTTCTGACCGCCACACACGGCAAAGAAACACCATCGTCCCTGACTAGCGACAGGCTGACGGTCCGCGCGCCAGTTGTTTCGCTCAATGCCTGTTCAAGAGCGCTGCAGTACGATAGCGCATGAACGCAGTCACGTGGCTTTATTTGATATGTCGCGTGCTTTTTTAAAAGCCAAAATATATTCATCATGCAGCATGTACACCGTCAAAAAACAATTGCATCGGTCGTTTTTAAATGCGCTCTGCGATGTGACCAAGCGCACTCTGCCCTAAAGTGAATAATAAAAATGTTGCATAATTGACCATGGTTAATCAACCAACTAAGCTCAATACAAAAATACCATAACGAGCGCCGCATTACGGTAAACCATATGCCATTGGTTTCATTCAGTCACGGTTAAACCCTTTTTTTTATATTTGGTTCTACTTACGTGAAACACCCTACCTGTATGCTTATTCACTTAGTCATTTTTTATTGCGGAACTGCCTCGCTATTTGACTTAGGTGTATTCGCTTACCCTTTTTAGGTCCCCGTAAAGTCATTTTTTTTTGTGCATTACAAAAAAGCTGGTAAACAGGCTAGAAGTTGCAATAGTGTGAATAGAAGGATATCCTGCGACGCTTTTTGCCACGTAAAATACATCTGGGAAGCTTCTGGGCGGCAGAAGTTCTCTCAGAGAGGAAATAGTAAAAGATGGCACGCTAGTGAATATGTTGCTAACGAAGAGTTTACGCAAGTTGATAGGTAGAATATGAAAAATCACTGCAGTTTTATATCCTTAGTGAACTGTGATCGCTGACTCGATAGTTATCGTCTTCACATGATGATTCACAAGAAGTATCGCTGTCAGCGTTATTGCTGCTCTGCAGCTGTCGGGTTATCAGCTTCTATGAATGCTTACGGACATGGTAAGACTCTGCACCTGTATTTGTGCCATCTTGCGGAGGCTTCTTATTGAAGTTCTTGCAAAAAATGGCAACCCGCTAGCTGGTCGCCATAGTAGAGCAGCGACACCCATGAAACACAAAAGTGTCAAGTAAACAAATGCCAATAACTTGTTTCGGAATGAAACTAATATACTTTAAGCAAGAAAAACATAACTTTCGGGATTCAAACAGATATTTCATTAAAATAAACAAAGTTGGTCCGCAGTTAAGACATTTTCAAGCAAACACTTCTGTACATGGGTATTTGAGTCGTAATTATATAGCTCTATAATAGCAAATTTCCAAATGTGTCGAAGTATCTTAAGATACAATTGGGAAGTATCGTATCGGATACATTCATTCTGGAAGTATCTTGTATCTGTATCTCCGATACTTCTTGCCCGAGTATCTTGTATCGTATCGCGATACAATTTCAAAGTATCTTTGCCCAGCCCTGGGCAGGATAACCACAGGTCATTAAGGGTAACTGACTGGATTCCAAGAGATGGCAAACGCGTGAGGGGGGAGACAGAAAATTAGGTGGGTAGATGAGATTAAGAAGTTTTCAGGTATAACGTGGCAGCAGAAAGCACAGGACCGGGTTGATTGGCGAAACATGGGAGAGGCCTTTGCCTTGCAGTGGGCGCAGACAGGCTGGTGATGATGATGATGATGACAATGTAAATACAGACTTATGGTGAGCCTCCGGTTAGCGACCTTTTAAGCTCCAGCCATGCGCACTGATTAATGCGGTAGGGTTAAAGCGCTTGTTTCAGAGACATTCCGGTATAGATGTCGTTGGTTACGTGC
This sequence comes from Rhipicephalus appendiculatus, assembly GCA_030522465.1. Classification (NCBI taxonomy): domain Eukaryota; kingdom Metazoa; phylum Arthropoda; class Arachnida; order Ixodida; family Ixodidae; genus Rhipicephalus; species Rhipicephalus appendiculatus. The sequence continues at coordinate 3,579 of JALIZH010021632.1, forward strand.
GAAAAATCAGCGTTTTCGGTGATCGAAAATTCGACATAGATGCAAATAAATAAATAATGTTGGGACTGGGCTAGAATGGAAGCCAGGGCTTCTCGCGGCAAGCAGGTGTTCTACCACGGAGCCACGCCAGAGCTTGAAACTGTTGCGTAAAAAAAACGCTGTATGAATGTGATGCAATGGGTGGAGTCTCCTTAAAGCATGTTATATTGCGTGACAGAATCGTACAATCGCACCAGGCGTCAAAAAAGTGCATTGTGCAACGAGTGGTTGGTTTAAAGCTGCCCCCCCCCCCCCCCCCCCCATCACAAGATATGCAGGTGCGCGCGGCACCTTACCGACGCGTAGCGGTAGTTCGCCAATTCTCAAAAACAAAACACACGACGACATTTGTGCTTCGCTGCAAATGTCGTCGAAAGACGATAGTCTTCTGCCGGCCGTACTACAATGTTTTGCCTTGCCTCAGACAGCGCTTTCTCTATGTTGAATCGGCCGCATCTGGCTGGCCTTGATAAAATAGAGGAGGCGCTGCGTGAGACATGGACGCCATCTGGCAGTGCTGTCGAGAAACATCACCTTGTGCACATGGCCTCCGAGATGGCGGGCGCGCGGCGAGTTTTTCTCCGGCCGTCCCAATCGCACGGAGAGAGCGTATTTCCCGAGGTGGGCGTGGCCCGCTCTTTTCTCCGCACCGCGGCGCACTTACTTGGGATCGAAAAAGCTGCCGCGCTGTTGGCGCAGCTTGCATGCGGCGAGGAAAAAAATGGTTTTGCGCTTTTATTAACCTCGCGCTGATTTGGAAATGTCTGGTCAAGGTGTACGAGAGGCCAAGTCAATGCCGGGGCCTATCGATTCTCAAATGGGCTTTTTTTTTTTTTGCTGTAGATTTGCGCCGCCTTTATTAGAGCACTTAGGAAAGCGATGCCTCTGCAAGAGATCCGCATGTGCTAGAAACTTACTATACTTCGAAATTTGGAGGGCTGTATAGTATGGGGGGTGCTAGCGAAGGACAAGAAAAAAAAAAGAACGATGATGAGGCTGGGCGTGATGACGCCCGGGGCTCGCGCTCGCCCTGCCGCTAAAGACCAATCAGTCGTTGTCGGTCCTTCGTAAATTAAACGCGTTTTTCTTCATGGTATAGCTGTTATTAAGCGCACTTCAACGAAGACAGACGAGAAAGGAACACAAGACAAGCGCTTTGTCGTTTGTCTTCGTTGAAGTGCGCTTAATAACAGCTATACCATGCATATCAACCAACTAGCCCAAATGTCGATTCTCTTGCGTTTTTCTTGTCGCCTACGTGTTGTCTGAGGGCTTCGGCCGACCACTGGCCCCGAGCCCACAATAGATATGTTGAGAATGTTGTAAGCTAGATTTAAGGCCTGCGACGGAAGCAGTACGTTTGGAAGCAGTATCGCAAAAAGCAGGTATCGGTGCTTGCTTCCATTGAGCATTTTTTCCTTCGGTGTAACAACATATTGCGAAATGAAAACACACGTACAGCAGCACTCAAATTTTCCATTAGGAACACTTTGTTTATATTTCCTTTATTAACAACTTGCAGGCACTTCCTTCTATACGGAATGCTTTACAGGCATTGTATAACAGGTGAATGCCGTCACAGCAGCGTAAAGAAGTAAAAAAGTGACATCGGCATAAAGGAACCATTATCCGCACAGAGTGAAGTGGCAGATTGTGGCCTTCATGCAGTCAATGTACATCGTAAAACTGAAGCGAAAACTAAGATCATGAAAAAAATCACGCACGCAAACCTGCTGGTAAACACTGCGGAACGATCATTGCACTGCAATGCATGCGAGGAAATTAAATATAACAAAAAAATGCAAAGACGTAAGAAAAGCATTATTCGCATAAGACAGCTCAGTGCTGCATCAATACAATACCATAAGTACAACTAAAATGTAAACTAAAAATAGGAACTATGCACAGAACGAAGCACAACGAATCTACGCAGTAAATACTGCACGAAGATTACGGCACCACAAAGGAAAAAAAAACATGCGCACGCTGTAATCCCGCGCGCTCTGCTTTCTGCCGCGGTCTCCGCTGCCGCCGGAATCCCAAGTGAGTGCGCCGTCTCGCGGTAACCGGGCGCGCGACGCGATGTACGTTTTTTTGCTGGGGAGCGCGGAGATTGGGACGGCCGGAGAGAAACCCGCCGCGCGCCCGCCATCTCGGAGGCCATGTTGTGCAGAACCCAGGGCCACTTCCAGCTGCGTGAGACATGGACGCCATCTGGCAGTGCTGTCGAGAAACATCACCTTGTGCAGAACCCAGCAGCAACATATCGTCGGCCGAGGGCTTTTTCGTGCATAGCGTCGCTTTTTGAGCGCAGCCTAAGAAACGCTGGGGTCTTCATAATTACGTATCTATGTATTTTCTTATAAATAAACATACCAGAGACTACTTATGTATTGACGTTGCTCCTCAGACATGCGTAACATTTGCTTTTTGATCGACAATGTTCACAAGTATGAACAAAAACACTTGTGCAAGATGGCTGGGCGCTGAGAAAGTGGTTAAACTTCGGCTGAGTGGCTGAATCGGGTCACGGTCAGACATACAGGCGGACCAAATTTTCTGCGAAGAAGTATCCGAAGAAAGATTATGGTCTTTTAAAATTATCGCGTAGTGGGCACTTAGCAACTGTGCCAACGGGCGGAAAGCCGGCCGCTCCGGCGTCCCAAGTAATTACGTCACAGCCACTTTCTTGAAATGAACCTCCAGCCAGAGGAGCGATAACTGAAGGCGAAATTGGCGCTAGAGTTGATGGCGAGGCAAAATTAAAGCAGCCAATGGCAGCGCTTGCAGCCGTGCCGGCAAAGCTGTGCTCCCCGCGCCGGCGAGGGCCGCGCGCAGCCGTGCTTCGCCGCTGCCATCGGAGCCTCGTCGAAGCCGCCGGCCGTTATGCGAAGTTTCGTTATGTTCCGTTACTTGGCCGGCGTGTGTAGTTATTGTGGTGTCTGCGTGTGCGCTCTTGCGACGTGATCGTTAACGGCATGCAGAATTCGTACATCGTGCAATGGTGCACGGATACTTCAAGACCATCCGAGTTCGTAAGATTCTTCCATGCTCCGAAAAACTAAAGGTGAGTATGCGGTTTGCGTTCGCAGCCACACATGCATAGCTCCATTGCAGTTCGGCAACAGTTATTGTTTTTCAATATAGCGGAATCGTGGAGAGCACGAGGTTACGGTTAATATCGCTGTTCCTCGAAGCAATGAAAATAAAGCACTCATAGTTTAACTTTTGCGTCTCTGACATGACTGCTGGCTAGGAAGTGCCTTTTGCTTTTTAGGGGCGAAGCTCCTTAAGCCGTGCGTCGTGCGTCCCCGTTGCATGTAGCCACCTCTCGTTTAGTACTTGTATATGATGAATATATTTAGGGGCGAAGCTCCTTATGGCATTACCTCGGCGGTCCTCGGTTGTCCATAGAGATGGGTCGCTCAGGAGCGAGCCGGATCTTTTGACCGGCTCTTTTAAAAGAACGAGTGATCCGCGGATCAGTAAAGGTGAGCGGCGGTTCTTCGGGAGATGGCTCACTGAGCCAACTGAACCAAGTGACCCGTTGTTCTCTCTCGTTCACTGAGCCGGTGGCTCCCTCTCGCTCAGTAAGCGGCGGCTCTCTCTCGGTCAGTGAGAGGTTGGTTCTCTTTCGCTCCCCTGAGCGTCGGTTCTCTCTCACTCAGTAAGCGGCGGTTCTCTTTCGCTCTCTCAGCGTCGGTTCGCTCTGGCTCAGTGGTTCTCTTTCGCTCTCTGAGCGTCGGTTCTTTCTCGCTCAGTGAGTCGTGATCCGTGTTGAACGAACGCCACCAGGCGTTGTTGGTTGAACCGCTCCGTTTCGCGTTCCGTTGGCCGCTGCGGGCGGACTCGCTTCTGGCTCGCTGTGTGTGGTGCGCGTGGCGGTTCATAGTGAGCTGGTGCAACTTGTCGAAGACGAACAGATAAACGTAGTTTACGTCATGGTTTTCATTAGTTTACTGTAAAATCCCGAGCAAGCAATCCCCCCCCCCCCGCCCCCCCATTACGGCGAAGGGTAATCCGACAAGATTCGGAGGGTGGGGGGTCCTTGCTCGGTCATGGATTAAAATTCAATATGGCAGTGGAAGAGACGCAAAAAATAAAGAACGCACATTAGTGCTACTAATGCAATGCTTTATAAAATACGCATGCATTCACTGTTTTCATTTGCCCTTGTCGAGCGAATAACAACAATGAATGAAACAGTGAAAATCTTGGGAGGGGAGAAGGGGACGCATATTTGCAATCTCCTGAAGAAGGTAGGGTGGCGCTTGCTCGGAATTTTGCGGTGGTCATGAAAATGTCACCCATATATTCCACTCCAGTGCTTTTCTTAGCGTGCATTATTAGCACGTCAATAAAAGGAATACTATGTTGTGCTGAAACAAGATTTCATTTTATTTCGTCCTGGTGCATGATACATTATCATGACATGATACTATGTTGAGTTCTGATCTGTTTGAATAGGCCGCACAGATACTTTTCGACGTCTTTGCTTCAATGGCTAAAGTGACGTCTTCCAGAAAGGCGTCCTCTCACAGTTACACACGATAAAATTAAGTGCTTGATTCGTGGACACAAGACAGCGATCGAAGCACGCGAGTGCTCCTCTACGGATAGTTATTTTGCTTGAAAGCAGATCCCGCAGCCACTCTTCAAAGGACTCAGAATTTTGCAACTTTTTTTTTTTTTCAACAGGCAACGCGAACCAACTACACCAAGCTTCTATCCTAGCAAGTGTTCACCCTAGTAAATAAAGTTCCTGCAAGGTGCTTTACTTTTGCTTGTGTGCCAAAGGTATCATTATGCGTCCAAAGGCAATATTTTAGCCCAACAACACGAGCTCTTATACGACAAGTGGCCCAGCATTTTTAATAACAGATTAAAAGTGGTTAAGCTATAGACATTTTTGTCACGAACGAGCGCTCAACGAAGCGCGCGTCGCTGATTTCAAAAGGCGGCATGAAAGCCGGGCGCCGGTATGTCGCGACATGGTCGCGACTGATCGCGCGCAACGAAAAAAAGAAGCATCAAAACACGCCGCGTGAGTGCCTTCTCTCCCCCTCTAAACGGCGGTCGCTACGCGGCTACGCCAACAAGCGCTCTCGGATCAAACTCCGAGCGATGACGAACCATCATGAAGGAAAGGATGACACAACGCCGAATAACGCCTCGACTATCGGAATCGCCGAGAAAAACCTCCCTGCTTGCTTAGCTTTGGCTGTGCTACGCGCCGTGGAGAAATCTGGAAGTGTCGCGAATCCAGTGGCGAGCGGATATAAGGAAGCAGCGACGGCGTGTCAAGCAGTGAGTGCGGGTGTGAGTGAACGATGGTGATGCCTAAGCTTTGTTCAAGTGCGGTCAGTGTGTCTGGAACAATCGAGTGATCACGCCGTGGGAGCTGCGGAAGTTTTGAAGAGTGTTTCCTAGGGAAGAGAAACATCGGGGTCCGCCGACGCAAGGGAACGACCATCAGCGCTGGAATTTGGGTGAGTGTTGAGAGAAACATTTGAGATACGATCCAAGAATTGTGGACTGGATACGTCTGGGGGGCGATCGGAGATCTCTGTTCCGCCGCGTTCGTTCTCCGAGGCGCACGCGATTGGCTGAAGCGGGAGAAACCACGTGACTTTGGGAGGCGCGGCCTTCTTTTTTTGTTGTTTGACCTTTTCTTTGTATTTTCTTTTCTGGTGACGTCATACGCGTCATAACGAGCATGTCGTCTGCTACAAACGAACGGTGATCGAGGTTGTTCCGCCGCGTTCTCGCGCGTGGACAAGCGGCGGCGCGCGGCGGCTGCTACTGCTGCAACAGCTGATTTTGAGAAAATGGTGCTCGCGACGGGTGTGTATCTTGTTGCGTTGGCGTTACTCGAAGAGGCAGAGTGGTTGGAGGTGCGAAATGCGTTTGAAGAGATGAGCGAGGATGAATTCCGGAGTCGCTTTCGTTTCTCGACACGAACGGTGCGTTGGTTGTGCGGCGAACTCGACCCCATCATCGGCCGCCAGCGGTATTACAGAGCGAAAATGTTGTGCGCGCTGAGATTTTTAAATGCGAATGCATTTCATAGGGCCGCGTCAGGCATCCGGCGTTGGCGTTGTGCGGCGTTGGCGTTGTCCGCGGAGGAGGAGGAGGAGGATAGGTTGAGGAGGTGTGCGCCGGCAGGTGTTAGATGAAGCATCTTATGGCGAAGCTTAATCCGGTGGTGGTGGTGTACGGCGTGACCGCCCTTACTGCGCATGCGCAAACCCTTTCAAAAAAATAAAGATAAAAAACCTCCTCTCTCCCTAGGCATCCCTCCCCGCGGCAGCCACACACCCTCACTGCGCATGCGCCTCCCCTCCTCTCTCCCCTGCTACGCTCCCCCTCTCTCCTCTAGGCATCCCTGCCCGCGCCGTCCACACTCCCACTGCACGCATGCGCGTCCACCTCTCTTCTCTCCTACGCTCCCCCTCTCTTCTCTAGGCATCTCTGCCCACGGCGTCCACACTCCCACTGCGCATGCGCACCCTCTCTCTCCTCTCCTACGCTCCCCCTCTCCCTCTCGCCTGGCGACACCGACACAGGCAGCGTCTGCTAGCGAGTTTCTTGTTGGATTGAAAAAACCGACTGCTCGCGCTGCACAACCGTTCACTGGCCACCCCGTATATGGCAAGTGAATCTTGACCTCCAAGGTGGTGCCGGTGGGAGATTTCTCCTGTACGTTGTTGAACAATAAAAATTCACGCAGCGTGCGCGTTAACTAAAAGCGGTCTGCGGCGGAGCTCGGCGGAGCTATATATGAAAAAAGAAATTAAGAAAATAAATAAAAAAATTAAAAAAAAACAAGAAAAAAGCAAAAAAAGCCCCCACACCTCCCCGAAGGGTCATTGAGGAAATGCGAATGCATTTCGCGCGCGCTTCTCCACTCCATTTATATATGGTGGTTGTGGTTTGAAGAAGGAAAAAGGCGCCTAATTTCTGCAGCCCGGTCGGGAGCACGGCGCAGCGCCTTTTTTTTTTTTGCTTTTTTCTTGTTTTTTTTAATTTTTTTATTTTTTTTTTTAATTTTTTTTTTCATATAGCTCCGCCGCAGACCGCTTTTAGTTAACGCGCATCGCTGTGAATTTGTATTGTTCAACAACGCACAGGAGAAATTTCCCACCGGCACCACCTTGGAGGTCAAGATTCATTGCCATATGGCATGGGGTGGCCAGTGAACGGTTGTGCAGCGCGAGCAGTCGGTTTTTTCAACCAAGAAACTCGCCAGCAGACGCTGCCTGTGTCGGCGTCGCCAGGCGAGAGAGAGGGGAGAGGGGGCGTAGGAGAGGAGAGGTGGGGTGCGCATGCAGTGGGAGTGTGGACGCTGCGGGCAGAGATGCCTAGAGAAGAGAGGGGGAGCGTAGGAGAGAAGAAGAGAGGTGGGACGCGCATGCGCAGTGGGAGTGTGGACGGCGCGGGCAGGGACGCCTAGAGGAGAGAGGGGGATGTAGCAGGGGGAGAGAGGAGGGGAGGCGCATGCGCAGTGAGGGTGTGATTGCCGCGGGGAGGGATGCCTAGGGGAGAGAGAGGGAGAGAGGATGTTTTTTTATATTTATTTTTTTTTTGAAAGGGTTTGCGCATGCGCAGTAAGGGCGGTCACGCCGTACACCACCACCACCGGATTAAGCTTCGCCATAAGATGCTTCACATCTAACACCTGCCGGCGCGCACACCTCCTCAACCTCTATCCTCCTACTCCTCCTCCGCGGACAACGCCAACGCCAACGCCGGATGCCTGACATAGCCCGACTATGAAATGCACTCGCATTTAAAAAAAGGCGCTGCGCCGTGCTCCCGACCGGGCTGCAGAAATTAGGCGCCTTTTTCCTTCTTCAAACCACAACCACCATATATAAATGGAGTGAAGTGCGCGCGAAATGCATTCGCATTTCCTCACGATTTCCCTTCGGGGAGGTGGGGGCTTTTTTTTTTTGTTAGCGGATGCTTCCAGCGTACTGTCGGCAGCGAGGAATTCATCAGGCCTGTCGCAGTCGTCCGTCAGCGACACAATCCACGAGGTGGCACACGCCATTACTGTCGTTGGCGGGTAGAAACGGTGGGTGGCGTTTCCGGAGACCACAGACGCGAAGGAGCGAACAAAGGCGGCGTTGGCGCGGCTGGTGCGGATTCCCGGTGTGCTCGGGTGCGTCGATGGTACCCTCATCGCCATCCAAAAGCCCCATGGCCTGAGCCCTGCGCACCCGGCGAATTACATGTTACGGAAGGGCTTCTGCGTATTGAACACCATGATCGTGAGTATTATTCATGCATTGTATGCGTAGCGAATAGTTTCATTTGCATTGTTTAAATTTTCCGTTTTAGCGTGTTGCGACAAAACATAGCGGGCGCGGTATTTTCGATCTATACAGAACGGGAATGGGTTCGTTTCAGGGCACTTCGCTTAGGATAAGCGCTGAAATCATGCGACACGGAGTACGATGTGGTTCAAAGGCGCCCATTGTGCTTGATGTTACCGTTGCTCGATCGCCAAGTGTACCGTAAAGCTTTATTCACGATGTGGATTTGGTGAGAGTAACGCTCCCAGCATGTGCCGTAGTAAATTCGCGGTCCTGTGCTGCGTCCTCATTGTTCATTGTCGTGATGGGCGTTACATGGATCTATACAAGTGCATTAAATATGTGTTGTTTCATTACTCCATTTCAGTCACGAGTTTGTCATGCTGCATGCAGTTCGTGATACATTGGCTTAAACATACAGCAATAATTTGGTTAAATACCTGCTGTGGCCGGAAGCTGGGTTGTCCAAACAGTAAGCATGCAGACTACCTTATGACACTGCCTTGACGAAGCCAAGTCCACTTGTTAGAACTGATGGTACAAGTCTTGTCGACGCTCTGTTGATAGCCATATTTGAATAGTCGCCGCATACAGATGCAATTACATCAACATAAAGAGTTTTGCCAGGTATTTTATGGATACAATTTTGGCTGAATTCAATTCTGCAGATATGTGATGCCGACTTCTGGATTCTGGACGTCAATCTGTTTCGCCCCTGGTCATGTCACGACTCGTGGGTGTGGCAGAGGAGCTATCTTCTTGCACCTGGATTCAGAAGTGCGGCTTGATGAATACTTGCTTGGTAAGTGGTCGCAGCATCTGCCACATTCAAAACAATATTTCCACACGTTTATTGCCTTATTTTGATGTATTGTATTTCAGCCACAAAAACTGTTGTCATGCTTGGCACAGACCGTGCCGCTCTGTTTGGAAAACTTCTTCACGATATTTTTTTTAGATCATTCTGTTATGATCACATGCAGGATGCGAACAGTCAGGTTCATATGAAAGCTTACGCGAGCACCAACGATAACGCTTGGATGGTTTGATGACTGCTTTGTAAAAGACGATGCATTCTACCAATGGTCAGATTACTTGACGGCCGACGACTGTTCACGTCGATATCAGTTTAATGCGTGAATTGCTTGCACCTAGTATTTTCATTTTCCGGGCACAAGTTTGTCCAAATAAAAAGTTTAGTCTTCAACACGCAATTGCTGCCTTCGTCAACATCACGTCCACATGACAATATCACTACAGCTGTCACACTACCCATGTGCAGGAGACTCCGGCTATCCGTTAGAACTGTGGTTGTTGATACCAGTGCCCGGACGACCAGCTCGTGGCACCCCTGGGAGCCGCTACAAGGCCCACACCGCCATGCACAGTAGTGTGGAGAGGTGCATCGGGGTCCTAAAGAGCAGGTTCTGCTGCTTGCAGCATTACCGGACCCTGCTATACGTCCCCGATTGAGAAGCCACCATCTGCATAATGCAATGTTGTGCACAGTTGCGTGCGCAGATCTGCACAACATTGCATTGGCGGCACATGAGCCTGCTCTGGAAGGGAGTGATGACAACACCGACGACACTGCGGCGCCACCAGCAGCGGCTGAGCTACCACCACTACGGTGTACCCGAGTGTCCAGCAGCAGTGCAACCGCGTGGTGAACCAATTTCAAGGACCATGGGGCCCGCATGCCGAGCACCTGCATTGGGTACATCGCCACCTGCAAAGGCCTTGGCAGCACTGTACGGTGCACATTTCTGTTTGTTTATTGTGTTTATTATTGGCATGAAAAGAAAGCTCACTTTTTTTAAGACACTTCCAACGTTTGCTGCACATATCAGTGAAAAAAGATTCTTCTTACAACGAATGACCCCCCTTGTTGCACAATGCCATCCTGATGAAATGGTTTGGCCATCTTGTAAAATATTGTGCTTCACACAAAGCACCAGAGATAGCTCAACTGTGAATGACTCACGGTGCCATTCACAGCCAAAGTGGCAACCTGAAGAGGCTGTTTGAATCAGGACAGCAACATATGCTAGTTTTAGCGCAAGAAGGATCGAGCTTTTAAAAAAACGTGAGGTGCATGACATGAGTGGTCTGGGAAATGAAATTTTATTACAAGTATCACGAACATTGCACATAAAAAGCTAAATAAATATTCCTTTAATGCATTGTGAAAGAACAAAAAGTTTCCTCCATTTATAATATCTATATGGAAACGTTACAAAGTGCCTGCTGCTTCTCTGCATCAACACACACGCTTCGCAATACGAAAGCCGTTGCAGTGCATGAAAACAACGCAAATTCAAACTGGTATTAATCGAACTCACTAAAAAAAACTTCAAGTGGTTGGTTGCTGATATGTTTTCCTCTAATATTTATTTGTTTGTACCCAATCATGTTGCCTAAACACTTCTAAACAATAGAACACGTGTTCATTAAACTATTTGTTGGTTTTACAATATTTCAAAATTTTTTTTGCATCTTAGCCTATTCAGCAACTGCCTTGTTTTTTTTTCTAGGGTATAAAAAAATCAATAGAAAACATAGTGTGCAACACTAGTGTACACGTATACACTATAAAAATAAAAATACACTGCACTATGCACATATACTACAAAACTGCTGAATGCATCACCTCGCATGCTGATATTAAAAAGACGACACTGCAGGAACAAATTTACCATTGAAACTACACTGTGCTATGTACAATGAAACAGCTCATCAGTGCTTCTGATATGCAGAAAAAAAATGCAGGGCACCATTAAAAAAACCCAACATATCACAGCTCGGGATGTTGACAAACGAATCTACATATATGTACACCTATCTACAAATCACTGTGCAGGTGCCTCCTGCTGCAGCACTGCACTGAGAGCCCGGGCGAGGGTACCAACACCTTGCAGCTCGTGGACCATGTCACCGAAAAGTCGAACCAGGTGGTCGGCGGCTTTCAGACACCTGGCGTCATCAGCTGTTGGAGTGCCTTGCTCTGCCCGGTGTTTGCGGCTAATAACTCCAGCACCTCGGCCTGCTGGTTACCCACATCTTACAGCTGCGTCATGAGCTGGAAGCCAAGAAATGTGTTGCGATTATCATCTATGAATTTCTCGCTACCATGTTTGTGAAGCGTTTCAGAGTGCGCAACAATTTTCTCTCTGTGGAAAATCCATTGGCATCCATGAATGCCTAGTTCACCACACAATCAATACACTTCGTTTGGACAGACCAAAGTGAAGCCGGAATTCATTCTCACTCATCTCATCAAATGCATCTCACACCCCTAATCACCACTGCACGAGAAAAAACCAAACAGCCCTTTTCAGGGTTACACAACCGTTTGCCCAGCTTATATGATGACCAACAGAAACCCTTCCCTTTTGCTGAATAGAATGCATTGCTGGGCGATTTGGTGCATTGTCTGAAAATAAAAGCGGAGCTCAGAAAGATGGGACACGAGACAAGAAGAAGACGGGAGAGCGCCCCGTCTGCTTGTCTCCCGCCTTGTTGCTGCAGTATGCAAAATATACAGCAAGCAGGTGTAACACAGGTGCAAGAATGTGCATTTGTGTATGATGGATATACGAAGTTAAATACAGAGTTTATTTTTTTTTTGTACAGGGTATTTACCAATGGCACATTTTCAGGTTTGCTTTTTAAAGCAAGCGACAAAACAGGGAAACAGCTCAAGATGTTGCACATTCTTGCAACATAACTTTTTTTGCTACATTTCACCATAACTACCATAGACGACACCTATATATTCCGTCTGTTACGCAAAGAATTAGCTCACCTGCAACCATTGCCACATTTCTTTTTTTGTGTGTAATTTTTTGTCTTTATGCCCACAGATGTCATGTCTTCACAAACATATACTTTCATGCATGAGCATTATCTATGAGCAAGTAGTGCCATTTGCAGTTAATGAAAACATCAGCCAAGCTTACGAACTGGGGCACCGGATTGTGGACCACATCCTCTTCAGCCACACCACCAGCAAGCAGGGCTCACGAATACGTGTTATGGTAAAAGGTTTCTCGATTGACACAGGGAGTCCAATAAGAAGTACGGAGGGCAAGGTGTGAAAGAATTCAAATCAGCGCAACCGTCAGGAGGGGCAGAGAGGAGGAGACAGAGCGCCCCTCCTGACGGTTGCACTGATTTGAATTCTTAATCATGTTGTACCAACACGCCCAAGCCTACAGCCTTCTAAGGTGTGAAAGTTCACCTGCAATCTGCGTGTGTCTTGGCAGAGCAGGCAACGGTCCAGTGCACTGAAAACGGCCGGAAGTCCCCATACTGTGCACATGCCTGCAGGCTCTGATCTGGGGCAACCAACTGTAAGCATACGTTAAAAAAGGCTACATTGCAATCTGGTCCCCATTAACGACAACAGTGCAGCTACCCAAAGCTACAAACAATGATTCGTAGGCATTACTGTGGCGAAAGTGCACTTATGCTGGGAAGTAGCTTAGCAATGTTAACATGTATTATTATTATTTTTTTTTGCGAGAGACGTCACAACAGCGGCATGCTGTGCCACACAAACTTCGCAGAGAGGCGTGGAGGGAGTCGAACCCACTGGCTACGCTCCTCAGTCGACGCGATGCTCTGAGAAATGGTTTGGAACACGTAGGGTGCTTTAATAAGCTTCGAGGTATATTTCGCGATTGTTCTTTCGTCATCACCGCGAATGTGACCGTCTGGCACACTGTTCTCTGCGGCGCAACGTGACGTGTTAGCATCTCAACCACCGCGGCAGCCAAGCGATGCACTCGAAATTTTTTGAACGAAGTAAAACAAACCGCGCGTAATGGATGGAAGCAAATGTGCAGACTCGTTCGTAGCATACAAGAGAATGATATTCTACGCTAGCTCTTACCGCTTCCGACCGCCCGAACACGGCCTCACGCACCGTCGAACCGCAGAATGCAGTCGCGGCAACCCGAGATCTGGTCACCTCCTGTGCCCCTGTAAAGCACAAACGGGAAGCGTATGATGATCGACCGCGATACAATTGTGCTCGCACTCACCTCTGCTGCACTCACGTGCAGGGCCTTCGTTCATAAACGCTACCAGCTCCTGCCACAAGTCGTCCCGGTCCTCCCTCGTGAACGACGGCCCCAGGGGGGTACGACGACGTCGCAATCTGGCGGTCGAAGCCCGCAGAAGTTCCCCTCTGACGACCCGAAACCCGGGGGTTAAGGCAGACGTTACGATGGGACGACATTTTTTAAAAACTGCGCCGCCCGCTCTTTTTTTCTTTCTTTTTTTGCGTGCACGACACCACCTGGCGACCACGCCGGAAAACATGACATTAAAAAATTATCAGTACTACAACGTATTGCTGGTTCAGGAAGTGCTTGAGCTTGAGAAGAAAAAGTAATACTTATTCGTAAAAGAACTGTATTTTTTAGAAGGCGAGAAACACTTCGCAATGAAGTATACGGTCCCCGAGCAGGCGATAGAGGAAGCGCGTCTACTTCCGGAAAGCTCGTCGCTTCACGATTTGCTGTCCTCTTTCTCTCGGCGGATCTCGGTGAGAGTGAGCTCCGGACCGCCCACTTTTGTGACGCAAGCCCCGCAGAACGGGCGCGAACAGAACAAAGATCTCCGATCGCCCCCCTGGTGACTATTCAACACTTTAAGCGTTCTTGTATAGTTGTAATGCATATATGAGACTGCATTTTCAGCGCGAGTTGCTTATTCCCGTTGATTTAAACACCATCTGGGTTAGATTGACAGTTGTATTGTGATTAATCCCTGCCGAGTGTGCATGATTTTGTTATGTTTGTACAGCCCTAACTGATCGAGAATATATTTTGTTATCAAATCTCGGCTCTGACTCGGTCTTTGGACCACAACGGGAGTTCGCTGGCGCACTAAAGGAACCGACTCTAGAAAGTATCAAAAAGCGACCAGCGCAGGCACCGTTTCTTTCAAGCTCCAAATTCCAGGAAGGGACTCTTGCCTCCTCTCCCTTCTAATTTCCCTCTCCTCCATTGATTTAAGTGAACCGGTGAGCCGTTCAACTGATCCGGTTCACTTAAGTGAGCTGAACCGTAGGGAACCGCTCACATAAGTGAGCCGCTTTGCCCATCTCTAGCCTGGCTACTAGGGCGACACGACGCACTCAGCGTTTCCGTCTAGTCCGACGGTGGGGTACGTTCAATCACACTTTAACCTGCCGCGGGATGGCGAGCTTAGCCCAAGTTCTGCGCCCCAATAGCGATGCTCTTCTGGCTTCACGCCTCTTGCTCCGATTACAGCTACCATCTACAGCTACCAGAATGGTTTGTTTAATCGTTGATCATGGACGTTAGTCGCGGCATAGAGATGTACCACCAAGAGTCAACATGGGTGCATCCACGTTATACGTTGTCAAAACTATCCTGTTTCAATGCACAGTAAACATTCAATTACCCCTGTACGGGCACGTTTTACTTTCGTGTTATACCAATTCCTATGACGGGGGGGGATCAACCATGTTTTTTATATAATTTTTTACACTACTTACGTATATTCAACTGTCACGATACATCTAACAACCTTTATCTTTTATTTTCATGAATGACAACGCAGCTATGCCAACTGAAGAAGTTATCTACAAATGTCACGAACTTGATGGCGGCCATGGACATCCAATACGAGGACTACGACAATGCCTGCGGCCACGGGCGCTACCCACGACTCTACATGCTCAAGCGGCTGTCAATAATTCTTTTCTCACAGCTACACATCTCCTGATAAGGAATCAGAATGCTTGGCGATCACCTAGAAGTCGGTGTATAAATCTGTAAAAGATCGTTGCCTCATATACGAAGTCTGGAGCCCACTCATTTCCATTTTGAATGTTAAGTTATCGCAAATGGCAATTGTTTCAAGCCATTGCGAAATGGTACTTGCCGTTCAGCGCACATTCATGGGGACGTTGAGATAACAGCAAGCTAATTAGGGTTGCTGACAAATTATCCATTCATTAAAGGTACCGAAATACTTTTTCGGAAGCATGCGTCGTTTTATCTCAAAGGCAAAATTCAGTTGCACTTACGTGGTTCGATGCAGCACCCCTGGTTTCTGTTGTAAACGAAGCTGCGTTGATTCTTGGTGACACGGATCATCTAGGCATGAAAAGTCGGCAGTGTAGTTATGAATAATGTTTTGATAAATCAGTAAAATAGGTATGACGCCAAGGATGCCCTATATTCATCATTACGGACTACTTGAACCATAACAGGACGTGTGGCTATGGATGAGAAAGTATGCCTGATTAGGAAATTGCGAGCTAAGGTGCACTCCCATATTTATTGATTCTACATGTTCTCCACCAAGCGCGAGTATTAAAAAATAAATTTACCGTTGACATTTAACACCCTCAGAATGACACATTCAACAGATACGCAGTTAAAACTCCATGTAACGAAAGTTAATTTTATGAAGTTCATTTACGAATGAAGAAATTTCCGTTTCTTAGCAGGTAACCACAGTGTTCAGTGTTGCCACCAATTCTAGTTGCGAAGCTAACTGAACACCAGCACATGAGTAAAAAAAAAAAAAAGGCGGTGATTTACATTTACTTCTGACTTGTCTTTTTCGTTGAGCGCGCTCTGGCGCTCTCGCGTGTCATATAGCCGCTCTAGCCACGAACCTAGCTTTATTTTGACGAGCCTGCACGCCGCAACCATGCGCAGAATGGTCTCGGCCATCGATACGCGTTAATTTATTGAGGTAGTATAAGGTGGTACGGTAGAATATAGCCGGCGTGGAAGAAAGGCCTAAGCATCACTTTATGAAAAAATTCAATTTCAGTTAAGTTTATTTTAACAAAGGTTGCCGAGATTGAAGGGACTAAAGGCAGATTATCTCGACCTGACTAGGGTCCCTCCACCCATACACTTGCTCAGATCTAGTGCAAAATAAAAATACGGATTTCTTGTTTTTTTTTAAGAACACAAAGGCACAATACAGAGTGGAAAGAATAATTGGAACACGCACTTCAGAACTGTACAATCAAAACCAATAAACGATACAGAAAAAAATATTTAAACACAAAAAAAACAGGGAGATATTTGGTAAAAAGACTAAGTGCAATACAGAATGCAAAATACAGATTGAAGTAATTTATGCTTCATGTTCTTGATGCGCTGCCAGGTAAGACACAGACCAGAAAAAAATGAGAAACAGCACAGGGTGATGCAGGGTTGTTTATCATTTTTTTTTCTGGTACGTGTCTTGCCTGGCAGTGCATCAAAAAGCATTAAGACGTACCAACTAGCCCCTATTGCTAGCTTAATAACATTGAAAGAAATTAGTGACTTTTACACAATTATAGAACAACACAAATACACCAAGAAAGGAAAAATAGACAACCACCCGTTTGTAGCACGAAGCCACAAGGAAATCCGTACGAATTTCTCAGAACGAAAAGCTTCTCAGTTGCAGGAAAATTCGTCCTGGTCCGGGTTCGAACCCAGGACCAGGACAGATTTGTCTATTTTGCCTTTCTTCACCTTTCCGCCACCTTGCGGGATTCCGCAGAACTGATTTGCGCAAATGCACCAGAAAAAATATTTCTAATTAATGATATATTTAGGGCACATAACAAGAGTAGCACAATTACTTTTCTATGCCGGGCTCCTTGATTCCTCTAACACTCTCAGCCTGGAGAGCATAATAAGCAATATTGTTACGAGGCATTGTGTATAAGCACGCCGTCGATATACGCATCAACGAACAGATAAAGAAGGTGCCACACCACGCACGATGCTGCCAAGCCATTCTGTGACATAGCTCTTTGGAAGTGCTGTAATATAGTCACTTTTGTCTCTTCCATGTATTCGTGATCATCGTCATGACCATTTGGTGGACGTACGGGGTAGTCTCAAACGACGTGCTTATGCACAATTCCTGCTAACGATATAGTTCATTAAAACCTACAGGCTGATAGTTTTACAGAAATGTATTTTACCGGCGTTTGTATGTGGCGTATGGGTGTGATGAACAATATTGACCCTCTGACATATGCAGCAGAAGATTGTAATGAGCTAAACCACAACAGTCATTGATAATAGTTTGTTGTTACATGATTAGCTGTGCTAGCTAACGCACGCACTTCCTCTTTATTGGTAGGACTCGCGCAGAGGAACGTTACGTTATTTCTGTGGATCCTAACATATAATCATTGTTATATGTGCGACTGAAGTAAACCATCTTCAAATGTAGCCAATGGAAAAAAAATTACACCATCTCCCGCTAAAGGGAAGCATGTGTAGATGTGAAGCAGCGGGCGCTAACGCTTACACTGGCGGTGGCGTTGACGCTGGCGCTCATCGCAGCGTTGCGCAGGAGAGAAAACTGGGGAGGCGCAAAGCAGGCAGTGATGGAGCGGTGTTTCCTACTGGAACATGCCAATCGCTGCTAATGGGCAATGAGAGACAGAATACTCCGACTGGACACAGAGACCCGCAGTCGGCTTTTAGTTAACGCGCACGCTGCGAATTTTTCTTGTTCAACAACGCACAGGAGAAATCTCCCACCGGCACCACCTTGGAGGTCAAGATCCATTGCCATATATACGGGGTGGTCAGTGAACGGTTGTGCAGCGCGAGCAGTCGGTTTTTCAACCAAGACGCTGCCTGCATCGGCGTCGCGAGGCGAGAGAGGGGGGAGCGTAGAGGAGGAGAGAGAGTGGGGGGGGACGCGCATGCGCAGTGGGAGTATGGGCGCCGCGGGCAGGGATGCCTAGAGGAGACAGGAGGGGAGGCGCATGCGCAGTGAGGGTGTGGTTGCCGCGGGGAGGGATGCCTAGAGGAGGGAGAGAGGAGGTTTTTTATTTTTTTGAAAGGTTTGCGCATGCGCAGTAAGGGTGGTCACGCCGGAACACCACCACCACCACCGGATTAAGCTTCGCCATAAGATGCTTCACATCTAAAAAGTATTGAAACCAGCTAATCTCATGCGCGCTTTTTCCTGAAATGGTACACGTAACAAAAACACGAAGACCGAATTATTATTTCTTTTATTGCGATAGCAATTTTATGGAGTCTCGACGGGTTTCGCCGGCGCCGTTGCCATCGCCGTCGCCGTCATGTTGCGTATGAAGTCCAAATTGAGAAGAGCCCCCTGCGCATCGCACGTTCCACCAGCGGGTAATAGCGGGCGAGCGGGAGCGATGAACACGGCTGAAGCGGAGATCACAGAGCCGGCCCGTCTCCCTCGCTCCGAGGCGCATGCGATGAGATCCCCCCAACTGTTCCACTGGCCCCGCCCGTCGTTCGTGAGCGTGAAAAGACGCGAGGGGGGGGCCCTCGAGCGACCTTCGATTTTACGAGCGCGGTCGTCGCGAGCGCACGCGTTATCTCCCCTTCTCGGCGGCCGGCAGAGGGGGGCCGGTATACCCTTCTACGTGCTGCGCTCTCAACACGAAGAGAATGTGGTGAGCAGAGTGTCCCTGGAGCGGCCGTATTCTCTTAAACGAGCGTTTTCTAGAGTTGCGTGAGATCGGATCCAAAAGAGTTAGCTGCCAGCCTCACTTCGTATAACATTACAATTTGTTGCTATTACATTCATTGCTTCACCCTTGCGGTGAAACTGTGACTTTTTTATCCTCCAGTACAACACTTGGATCTTGAATTCAGCCTTACAGGTGGCGATGGAGCTTCTGGGTATGTTATGTCGATTTATCATGTCGAAAACCACTCTCCACAGACTGAACTTGTGGTGCCTTCGTAAAGCTTCCTTCCACTGCTCACCCATGTAACCTACATCTTTTCTATCGACAAACTGTGATTTGATGGCAGGACAAGTACATGAAATGCGGCAAGTATAGTGGGCTATTGGATTGATTATTCTCACCGATACACGTAAATATAAAATACAGACACAGGTAATATTCACTTGAAAGAACACTTACTTGAGAACCACGGTGTCATGTGGATATAGTGGGCTGTTTCGTTAGCCCACCGTGCATTGCTTAGCAGCCAGCGCCGAAGTCTGGCTCAGCTGTTTCGTACAATGATCTGTCGCCACGCATGTATGTCCCCTGCTATCATGGCGTACCTTTATAAAGGACAGCAGACCACGCCGTGGGGCCATTGTTTTGTACACCTTTTTTTGGCAAGCATGCTGCATTAAAAATGTTCTTCGTTGTCACGGCGTCTTCCTCTCGCGGCTTGGAGCCCACCTCGGCTAAACGTGACAGGACAACACAGTCAACGTAGCCGAAATAGATCAACTGCACTCTGCAGCTCATTTTTACTACTTGCTAACATAAAGAGAGAAAATTTAGGACACTTACCAATAAATGCGGTCAGTTACACTGACTCAGTGTTGTACAAAACACATGCAGGTGTTGGTACAAAACCTGTAAGTCCAAATTAGTTCACATTTCTGAAGAAGCTTCATTTTCCAACGGCAACACGGAGAGCTGTCTTGTTGAGTTCGCCTGGCTATACAATGCAATCAAGGAAACCCAACTTTGTAATAAAGGATGTAAGACAAAACAATGGGATTTTCTGAAAAACTACGAATGAAAGAGCCGTCATAATCGTTAAGTTTCCCAGTTAAAACAAGAATTAAAGTACCTGTATCCTACTCTTTATTTTCGAGAGTGCCCATTCAATGACAAGACGATGAAAAACGAGACGGTACATTGTCCGCGTCATTTCTTGGACTTCACTGCTTTTCTAAAATACAGTTGAATCAATACTCGCTAATAAGTGACAAAAAAAAAGCTTCCCTTCTCTATGATGTCATATAAAAGCAAACAATGCAAAAGGGAAATGTGCCTGATATACTGCCTTCATGAACACACGAACGTGTGGGAATTGGAAATGCACTATTCGCATGATTCCACGACACACAGCTGTAAATCTTTAATTCAAGAACTCTTCACAACTTCTTGTGTAATTATGTACCGAGTTTATTTTTATTAGATACATCACAGTTTAAGTTATGGCCGTAGAAATCGAGCTGAAATATTTATTGTTATTTGGTTGTCCAGATTAGCTCCCTCGGCATGAAAAGTAATTTGCGCAGTTCTGTGTGTTTTTTCTTGTGTTTTCTTTCAAGAAAATGAAATATTTGGAAGCCGTGCTCGAAGTTGACAGTCGCATCGAAGAACTTTTGAATAAGTCAAACTCCCAGCGTCCCCTGTCTATTCACCTAAGGCGACTCTAAGATTGAAGGCAACCGGTGTGGTTATCTTACCGTGCACTTTATATCCAAAGGTATCGCTCCTTCGAAACCTATCGCTAACTGTCATTGTCACTTTCACTAATTCGCTCAGTACTCGCCTAATTTACTTTGCTTATTTTGACACAACTTGTTTTCACTAATCCGCTTATTAGGTCAAACTATTGACTGCCCAATTAAGTCACTACTCCTTTTGTTTGTTTTCATTAGCATCATATACCGGGTGTTCAAAGTTAAGCTTTATGCTTTTCTTAAAATTCGGCACTGGGAAGAACATGAAAACTACCTTTACAGATAACATATATATCCAGGGGGGACACAAAGTGAGAATATAATTATCACTGTCAGGAGCCCAATTAACTCCAATTCAATAATTAACTATTTAGTGACTGCAGCAAGCAAGCATGTTTATATT
>JALIZH010021633.1:0-85000 GCA_030522465.1 Rhipicephalus appendiculatus
AGTGGGAGTATGGACGCCGTGGGAAGGGATGCGGACAGGGGGGGAGCTAGGGAGGGGAGAGACGAGAGGACGCGCATACGCAGTGAGGGTGTGGTCGCCGCGGGGAGGGATGCCTAGAGGAGAGAGAGGGAGAGAGGAGGTTTTTTTTTATTTTTTGAAAGGGTTTGCGCATGCGCAGTAAGGGTGGTCACGCCGCACACCACCACCACCACCACCACCGGATTGAACCCCCCTCTAAGATGCTTCACATCTAAAAACGCTAAATAAAACCACCCACGCCTGGAATCGAACATCTCCACCTATTGGCTCGCAACGACAAGCGCGCGGTGCGGTACCGACCGAGCTATCGAGGCAGATGCAAGGCTCCGTACAAACGCGCCTTATATCTCTCATACATTCTCTCTCGTACAATGCTCTCTGTTGGCAATCGGGGCGGTGACAATGCAGGAAGGCAATGGTGTCGACGGGCGAATATCGTGCCTTGGAGGAGCGAGACAGAGGCCAGCAGGGCGTGGAACGCCTGCGCGCGTTCGCGGCTCAAGCTACAAACTTCTGCCTCCCGTGTTGCTGAAGCGCAGTGTGGTAGTGTTTGCATGAGCGCCGGCGTAGGTTACCCTATCACTCGGGAGCGCACGGCGTGCCGTTTCTCTCCTTAATTCACGACGCTTTGAAGAATAGCATATGGAGTACCAGTGTTTATTATGTGCTTGTTGGTGCAATGTTTCCGCGGGATTCACGATACGCTGCTTCCAGGTATTGGTTAACAACTTCAGCTACCACAACGGTGAAATCATGATCATGGATGTTAGTCGTCGGGATGGAGATGTTGCACTGGGAGTCAACGTGGGTGCGTCCGCGGGAAAGATCAATGTTTGGGAATGTCTAAAACGTGAATATTATCAACAGCAGTGCTCTACTAATCGAGAAATTAAGGCAAATATATGACACCACATGCGCTACGAGTGGGACATCTAGGAAACGATCCCAATGACATCACAGCTACCGGCTACAATTATTCACTGGTAATCAAACCAGCTGTGGTAAAAAAAGAAGCTTCCGTGCATTACAACACGTGTACCGGAGCACATGACAGGCGGGGGCGTGGGAGAGGCTTGCGAGGGATCGACGCGCTCGTTCATTCTGGAATCAGATGGTAGCTTACGGCTGCGGAGCTCCAGGACGCGGAAGGGGATTACCCAGCAGCTCCACCAAATGCAACGAGCGTGCTCTCCTACGAACACTTGCTATTATGCTTGACAAAGAGTCAGTCAACCAAGCTGGTTCAGGAAGAAACCCGGCAAGCACGAACCACACGAACGTCAACATCTTCTTTCACGCTGGCACAGAGCTGGCACCGCTGTGCTCCGGTACACACGTAATAAAATGCTCCTTGTCCGTTTCTGTTTGATTCATACAAAAAGGAACCACCTGGCGTCACTATGGCGAAAGGCACGTGTGGTTTAAAAATTTCGTTTTCGCTTGGTTAGGCTGGATAGGTGGCGCCATCTAGCGGAGACCAGTTGCACCAAGCAAGCAGAGTATTGTTCAATGGCCGTTGTTGTTGCTGTGGCTCCCGCTACTTTCGCTCTGCTTCTGCTAGTGTCGGCGGCCGCGCAGTAAAGGCGGGCAACGTTGGGCACAGAAACAGTGACATCAGAGATTCCGCTTAGGCGGGTGATTTGAAGTGCGCTAACGCGATGCGGACCACTAAAACGTGATTTTATTTCAAAATAAGCATTTCCTTGGCACGAAAGCAGCACTACCAGGTTTCTGGACCGCTATTTCAGCAATCAACGTCGACTTAATATTTCCCTTTAGTGCCCCTTTAACCCATTAGGGACCGGTTTCCTTTTTTATGACTCTTGTTGAAGCAGATGTGGTTTATTATCGTATCCACATCTGTATAGATCACACTGAAGATTTTGTCGTGAACGAGCCAGATGGTCGAAATTTCCGGGGCCCTCCACTAAGGCGTCCCTCATGATCATGTCGTGATTTTGGGACGCTAAATCACAACAGTTATTATATAATATACTTAGGTTGTCTATAAGACTACCAGAATCATTATTTGCCAAATCTTCGTCTGTGAAGGTGGTAGCCTCCGATTGCTCCCTCCGATTGCTCAGTGTAGGTAGCCGAAACATCTTTATCGTCCTCTTCGAGCATTCTCATCTTACCAGGGGCAAGCTATAAAAGGAGCAGTGTTTTCCTCACACGCCCTACCAGTTTAATGTTGCTTATTTGTTATGGCAGAGAGCACTCGACGTGTTCTTTATGTTAAGAGATTCTTTAAGAAGCGTCAACATCTAGGCATGTTATATTCAAGATCAACTCATGAATTCTTTTTTCAATAGGTTACCTTGACCGTGAACAGCGATCGCTTAGATTATAATTAGCCCACACTCAAAGAAAAAAATCGAGTATATGGAGAGTATTTCTGCCACACAACTATAATCAACTTATCGCTTGCTCGCGTTGCCTTTCTTGAAAACGCGGCTCTCGCCAGTTTCCCAATCAAGAGTGCTATGTCACGCTGATAGCGCACTTGCAGTTTGTGACCGGGAAGTTCTGAGACCGGGGTGGTAAGCCAAGCAATGTACGCGAGGTAGAAGACGATTATTGTTCTGCAGCAGCAATACTCTCCAAATATTGTATTTTATTGCGATAGCGATGATGTGGACACTCTCGGCTGGTTTTTGCCGTCGCTATTGCCGTCACCGTCATGTCGCGTATATGTATATATATATAAATATAAAAAAGAAAATTGAAGGAGACTGTAAATTCCAAAGTGTGTACGGCGAAAGCGTGTGGCCAGTCGACTGACTATACCATGTCTTTTTTCTTTTAGACTCTCATTGGGATAACACACGAACCGAATGTGTGCGTGTTTTCTTGTTTAATTTTTTACCGCGAATCGCACCAAGACGCGAAACTAATCTTTCTCCGTTCGCATGCGTTCGTATTTTGTCGCGCTTTGCGCATCGTACAAACGCCATCCGCGTTCCAGCGCTTAAATTGACGGAACCTTTGTAAATTCCAAAGTGTGTTCCACGAACGCCTGTGTCCATTGAGACGGCGTCGGTCAGAATGATTCCAAACGCTGCGCACAGTGACGCTACGCAAGCAAAGCGCGAGCGCTGTAGAGTGCGACGCGACCGGCTTCCGTTTACGCACCCCGGCGGCCACCTGGCTAAGTGCCAGCGCTCGGACGTACATACGGCACGGATAGACGGGCGGACACGGACGGACGGATGGACCGACGGACAGACGGATGGATGTGAGCATGAGACATTAAAGGCTTTCGCCTTAAAATCCAAGAAGACACATAATTCAGAAAAATATTTTGCGACACGCGAAATCGACCGGGCGACCTCTGGCCCCTAGCGCGAGGCGTTAACCGCTCAGCCAAAGAAGCGCACGTGCTCCAGCATAATAACGAGCTATTTATATACAGCATTTACCGCTGGCGGTACGCCGAGCTCGGAGGAATATCAGCGCCATCTCTATATTACCAGCGAGTTCTCTGCATTACCAGCGAGATGGTGCGAAGTGCGTGCTCGGCGCCCTGCTCGTGGCGATGCGTTGGCTCGTAAACAGGCACTTTACCTTACAGGGCGTAGTCAGCCGTGCACGTGCGCGCTTATCTTGCGATGGCGGTTGTTTGTACGTTGTGTGCTTGCACCGAAAAGATTACCTGTTGGCTACAGACCGCCCAAAGGTCACTTCGCTCGCATCAGAGGTCCCGATTGCGAAAGAAGCGCGCTGTTGAAACATAGTGAAGTAACAAGTGTTACACTTGTTAGCTCGCGCTCGTCCTGTGTATAGCTGCGCGTGCGTTTCGTTTTGTGCGTCCTTTGTGTTTGAGTAGCGCGTTAAGTGTCGAGCTGGGAACATTGTTAGTTCGCGCTCGTACTATGGGTATTCTTTTCGTGCGTCCTTTGGGCTTGTGCAGCGCGCTCCAAGTTTCGATCTGCTTGTCGTTGTTCGCGTGACATTCCAATTTCTTGCTATCGGATTCATTGCTTCGCCCTTGCGGCGAAACTGTGACTTTTTTCCAAGAGTGTAGCGTTCACATTAACCGAGAAAAACCTACTGATCTTTAACCGAGGACCACCCGAATAGAGCCTGTTACCGAAACCAGCCAGGGCCAAACTATAGCTTCGCCTTTGCCGGAATCAAATAGCGACAGCTTCCAGTCCAGCATGCATTTAATCTTCCCTGATGGGCTCCGTATGCAGTTAATTGCAATGTACACAGTAAAGTCCCTGATGGGCTCCGTATGCAGTTAATTGCAATGTACACAGTAAAGTAGCCGCCACTCGTGGCTTTCGTTTTCATGTTGTCTATAGAAAGCGCATATGGGACTGTACACGAAATCAATATAGAGCGAAAACACGCCAGAGCCGGGACAAACGGTGCGCATTCAGCCAACAGACACTTAGTAGTCAGTGCACTAGGGATCATAAAGGCATGTAAGTAGGTCCGGCAAGCGGGCTTGTTTCCTGAATTGTTTCGTATAGAAATATGCAAGCACAGTTCATGAAGCCCTGTACTATAGTGCACTCTCAGTGGTGCACACACTTTTTATTTAAAAAAAGCTGCCCATGCAAATAAATTTGCTCAGATATCGAAGCATAAACCTAATGTAAAGCAAATGGTCTATCGTCACGCTTGTTGTGCGGGCCCCGCAATGAGGTAATGGACACAGGGACGACGCGGTAAAAGACACGCACGGCGTTTATGAGTAAAACATGTCTTTATAGAAATAGTTGAGTGATAGCTGTACCATGGCCGCTGAACAAAAAATCACAGCATATCCACGGAGTTAATGATGATGAGTGGGCGAAGCTGCGGAGGTTTATCGGTAAACCGGTAATCTTCCGCGAATTCTGCGCAGTACATCATCAACGACGTGAGATCGGGAGCGTTTATACTAATGGGTCGATGAGAGTCATGGCGACTTGCAGCTCACTTTAATTTTACATGTACGCTGTGAAATTTTTTTTAGATGTGAAGCATCTTATGGCGAAGCTTAATCCGGTGGTGGTGGTGGTGGTGGTGGTGGTGTGCCGCGTGCCCACCCTTAATGCGCATGCGCAAACAGTTAAAGAAAAAATAAAAATAAAAAAAACCTCCTCTCCCCCTCTCTCTCCTCTAGGCATCCCTCCCCACGGCAACCACACCCTCACTGCGCATGCGCCTCACTTCCTCTCTCCCCTCTTACACTCCCCCCTCTCTCCATCCCTGCCCGCGGCGTCTAACTCCCCATGCGCATGCGCGTCCCCCCCTCTCTCTCCTCTCCTACGCTCCCCCCCTCTCTCCTCTACGCATCCCTGCCCACGGCGTTCACACTCCCCACTGCGCATGCGTGTCACCCCCCTCTCTCTCCTCTCCTCCGCTTTTCCCTCTCTCGCCTCGCGACGCCGACGCAGGCAGCGTCTGCTAGCGAGTTTCTTGGTTGAAAAAACCGACTGCTCGCGCTGCACAACCGTTCACTGGCCATCCCGTATATATGGCAATGGATCTTGACCTCCCAAGGTGGTGCCGGTGGAAGATTTCTCCTGTGCGTTGTTGAACAATAAAAATCCGCAGCGTGCGCGTTAACTAAAAGCGGAGTGCGGGTCTCTGTGTCCAGTCGGAGTCTTCTGTCTCTCATTGCCCATTAGCAGCGATTGGCATGTTCCAGTAGGAAACACTGCTCCATCACTGCCTGCTTTGCGCCTCCCCAGTTTTCTCTCCTGCGCAACGCTGCGATGAGCGCCAGCGTCAACGCCGCCGCCAGTGTAAGCGTTAGCGCCCGCTGCTTCACATCTACACATGGTTCCCTTTAGCGGGAGATGGTGTAATTTTTTGTTTAATCACGCACAGAAGACATCTCACACAGGCACTACCTTGGAGGTCGAAATCCAGTGCCTATATATACGCGGTGGTCAATGAACGGTTGCCGCGACGCTGCCTCGCACGCTGCCTGCGTCGGCGCCGCGAGGCAAGATAGGGAGGGAGGGCGATACATATCACGTACTGTCACAGTGCATTGTCTTATTATAACAGCGCCATCTATCATCTTGAATCATCAACGTATACGAAAAACCACTGACGCCATCTAGTATATTGTCACGTGGTTGTGGCAATATACTAGATGACGAAGGCAACAGGCGACGTGTCCAAGATTAAACTGTTCATTAGGCCGAATTTGTGGCCGGTAAACGGAAAGTAAGATTACAGCAATACACGCTGGCGCTGATAGCGGCGAACAGAGCGTCGGCCGTCGATTAACTGCTCATCGTTGGGACGTACCGTCTTTTATACAGCGCGCGTCGAACTTTCTAGCCTTATCACTGCTGCTCGTGCAAGCTCTAGAATAAGCTGGTCGGTTCGCGTCCGGCGCGCAATCTTAACAAGACGATCTACCATAATCGCGAAGCTTCTCGAATGCTAAGGCGTGGTCCGTGGTATTCGGTTTTTCGCCCACAAAGACTGTCAGTAACGCTCGGCGCAGACCACGCCTTAGCAATCGCGAAGCTTCTCGAATGCTAAGGCGTGGTCTGCGCCGAGCGTTACTGACAGTCTTTGTGGGCGAAAACCGAATACAGCAAACGCGAAAATAAGAAACGCGCGTGGCAATATCGTCACCCAAGTGCAGTTTGCATGCATCTCTATGGGACAGCGCTATCTATTGTATGCTAAGGGAGACGCTACTGGCTACTCAGGATGCGTCGACAACCGAGAATCCGCCCAGGTGATGCCATAAGGAGCTTCGCCCCTAAAAACTAGCAGTTGTTCCGTGTACGAATACAACAGATGAGCGAAGCTCCTTAGAAATGGGACGCACGCGGCGTTCGGCACGTGCCGGTGTTTCACTGTCCAGGCAACGGACCAACCACTCGGCGGACGACAAGGTGAAGCGATGGTTTCGCGCGTTCGCCGGTTTGAGGGGAGAGGGCAGAGTCGAAGAAAGAGGGAGAGCCAGACTAATCTGCTTCCATTTCGCGTGCGTTCGTATTCTCGCACTTTGCGCATCGTGTAGACGCCATGCGCGTTCCAGCGCTCAAAAAGCTCATTTATCCTCCCGCGTGAGGGGGAGACGCCACAGCTGGCACCGTGCCAGGGAGCTTCAACGGCGACGGCGACGGCGGGGTGCCGGCCTAAGGAGCTTCGCTCCTAAAAAGGAGGTGCGGCCTGTTGCGTGCCGCCAAAGTGGCGTCTCGGGCCAAGTTCTCCTCGTGCCCGCTCTGGCGCCTTAGCTCACCCCACGGAGAAGCGCTTTCGCATGCTTTGGTACGCGCCACAGTGACTCTAATCATGGCCGTAAATAACGCTTTTTGCCGTTGCACATCGCAGCTTGAATATTGCAGTCGTTATTAGAATGCCCATTACACCACATATGGGAAATGTTTGCCCTAGGAGTGCCAATCATTCGTAGAGTGGGTATCGGTACTCTCCATGAAGGCTGCCCAGCTTGAATCATCTGCAGCGAAAAGTGTCACTTGATCCCGTTTATAGGGAGGCAATCGCCGGGCAGATTCCAAGGGCTGAGGTATCGGGGCCACCGAAGCACACCACGAAATCACAGGACAATTTAATCCATTTTGCTGCAATTTAAATGTAGATCCTTTTAGTGCACCAGTGAAGGCCGGATGCGGTCCAAAAACCGAGTTACAGCCAAGCGTTGACAACACAAACAAAATGTATTCTCAGGTAAGGCAGTACAAGCATCACACAAACTTGCACACTCGGCTGGTGTCAATTACAACTCACAACATCACTTAAATGGTGTTTAATAAAACAACGGGAACAAACTTACCGCGCTACAAGTGCAATCTCATCCATTAGAAACTGTCCAAGAACACTTAAAGGTCTTGGAATATTCTCCAAACGTGTGCAGTCCACAATTCTTCGAACGTTTCTCGAATATTTCTCTTCCAGGAAACACTCAAACGAACTCCAGCGCTGATCGTCGTCTCGGCGACACTCTTCAAAACAGCTCCCACGGCGTCATCACTCGATTCTTCAAGATCGACTGACCGCACTACACGACTCACCCGAACAACATAACTTCGATGACTTACAAAGCCCGTCGTACCCTCCGTCCCCTCTCGTTTGGATCCTTCCCGGCTTCGCAAACATTCCAAGTTATTCTTCGGCGTGTGCCACAGCAACTGCTAGGGGAAAGGGATTCGTCTCGTCGGTCCGTCTTTGGTGGACGCCCCCCAAAAGAGGCCCCACTACGATGTCTCGAATTCTCCCGATCCGCGCGGGCGTTAGGCTGTCGCGACGGAGTCTTCGGTGTAGAGGGTAAGGGTGCGCCCTGGGTGCCTTTTGATAGTTGTTTTCTTTTTTCGTTGCGCGTGTCCGTTGACGGGCTCGGTCGACACGGTGATTTGATGCTGTTGTCTGGAAGCAGCGGCGCGCGCCTGTTTTCGCGCTCGTTTGAGACAAAAAGAAGTGCTGTATTACGAATATCACGCTTCCCGACACCGTAGATCGCAGGGGAATACGTGGTAATTCACAGTAGCGTCTCCCTTATCGCATTCGAGCTGCTCAGTGGCACAGAACTTGGCGACACAAGAGCCCTCCAACAACTTTATGACCACCTGCTTGTTAACATCCGAGTGCAGGAGTCGCTGGGTGTACACCGGTCGTCGTTTTCGTCGATGCTCTGCGACATCATACTGAGGGCACTACACCTAAATGTTTTATTTCTCTGTCATCGTTTCTCATCGTTTCTCATGTCATCATTTCTCTGTCACCTCACCAGCTGGCAGTAATACCGTGGCCAATGCTGCTGATTCTTTGGGGATAGATGGTCTTCTCAAGCTTCTTTCATTCAGTCAAACTGGAGAGTCTGGAGAAGAGCGACTACTACAATAGCGGTGGACGAGACAGTGGCAGTCAACATGTGTCAAACCAGAGAGCCCGAAGTCACAACTGGGACCAGCCTACTTCATCTGTTCTGCTGACGAATCTATCAGGATTCTTCAATATGTCGGAGGGATTTGTCCATTCTGCACATCAAGGTAGCACTCAACACAAGCATGTCCAACCGGTATTTGCCCGACACAAGAGAAGCAAGTGCTGCCCAATGACAAACAGTGCTGCATATGTACAACAAAAGGCCACAGGGCGCGCGACTGCAAAACAAAGGTCTCTTGCTTGAGGTGCAAAGGTCGCCATGCCTGAAGTATGTACGTGTGATATATAGAGGATTATTCAGAACTGGTACCAAAGAGTCATAAAAGGGTACGTGAGAAAGCGAAATGGATATGCAATTAAAACGAAAAGTTCCAGACAGTCGGAACCAGGAAAGTCAACAGCAATTGACGGTCAAGAACAGGCAAGCTCAGCTGGCTATACCACACTGAGTGGAACCTCTGAAGGCCATGATGCGACAGCGCTTATTCAGACGTCTATCTCAGAATAGAAGACCCACACGAAAAGTGCATTGTGTGCTAACTGCAAGCGGCTCATCCAGGAGGAGGACGCTGCAACACATCAAGTTCATGTCCATTGTAACATGGAGCGGGCACTATCACTGGAGGCCAAAGTCTCGATCAAAGTTGCCTGTGGAGAAAATGGATCGTGAACGGGAACGCAGTGACAATGTGACCAACCTTAATGAACTTCAATACCAGCTTTACGAGGAGCAACAGCATCGTAAGACTTTGGAATATAAGCTTGAAGAACTCATGAGAAAGGCTCCTCAAGCAGACTTGGTGAAGGAACACGAGTCATAAGTAATGAAGTTGACTGAATAATTGAACCAGTTGAAACGGCTTCTTGAATCGGAAGAAAAGCTACTACACGCATCTCCTTTGGTGCCCAAGATACAGCACAAGTTGATGGAGGAGCAATGCTGAATCGGTGCAAGGAAAGAAGCAGCCAAGACATATGGAGACACGTCTGAATCGGCAGACGATGGGAAGTGAGGCGCGATTGGCTAGCCTGGAGAGCCATCAAGAGGAGTCGCCCCAAGCAGTGGGATCCAACAAGCAATTGCGCTTACTAGACCACGCTGTCATTGAGCCGCTGTGAGGGCGTCTCTTACAGCTCACCAAAGAAGACGCATCCAATTGTTAATACTGTGGACATCGGTGACAAGGCGGCAGAACTCTCCCTTACCAGGACGACAACCTAGACATGAAGACATTGGTGTACTGTTTTGACAAAAAACGCCTGCAGGTGGAAGAGTTGAAACAGAGGACTGAGAGGCCTGGCAACCTGATTGCCTTCTTCCGTAAGCTGTCGGGAAAGATGTTGCACTTGTAGTGTGGTTGCCTTCCTGCATGATTTTCAGTCTTTTCTAGCATATATTGTCACGTGGCCAAGGATGACGCAGGGTTCATAAAACAAGGTTTATTGGAGCGAAGTTGTGCTCCGTAACAAGGCTAAAGAAAACGGCGAGGCAGCAGCTAACAAAACGACATGCTCAGGTGAGCGTCGGCGGGAAAACAAGACAGTCGCGGCGTTAGTCCATCCGCAATCATCACATTACACTGATAACTCTAGTCTGGTGGCGACAGGGTGAAACACTCTCCCTATCAAAATAAGATCGCTAGTGTGGCATACAAGAGAAAGAAGGAAACTAGCACTTTGCTTCAAAAAAGAGGGTAAGACAATCGGGCGGGGCCATACGTTGGCCACAAAACAGCTAGAACAAAACTTTAAGGCATAAATCGTGGCAATACGGTCTACGAGATGTCATGTCCCTGCAAGCTTGGACCATGGGCTGCTGTCCTGGCAAAGCATGGTCATGACTAGACACCGGATTATAGGCAAATGCCTATTTTTTTCCTTGCGTTGCTATCGCGTCACATTGATATATGAGCACGAATTAGAGGTTAAGAAGGGCTTTTATATGTTTTTATTGTGCCTATAAATGCCTATTTTTGGCGATCGTGCCTAAACACCTATAAGTGCCTACAAATGCCTATTTTCCAAATGGGTGCCTAAATGAGCACTATTTAACCTCAAATTTCACTTTCGAGTGCTGTTTCAGACCGTTATTCATGTTACCAGGCAACATTGACCTTTAAGAGTACTATAGGGTTCGAACTAGCCTTCTAGTTCAACCAATTTCCGGAAAACAACCGCTAGCAGCCGTAAAATGGGACGCGCCAGCCATCTTACGCTAACGCGCTGAGATGTCACGAGCGGCTAAAGGAGGAGAGGTTCAGGAGAGGAAAAGACGCTGTTTCTGCAACCCTAAATGTGAGCAAGTCAACGTCTACTATGGAATGGGGAGAGGGAAATAAACATGAGAAGAGGAGATGAAAAGAAGAGGAGAGTGGCGTCCATGGTCGAGCACGCCGCGGGTGGCTTCTAGAACCATTTGTTCATTCCAGTGTCCTCAAGGAAGTGAACCACCTTGAAGACATGGGTGTGGCAGTGGGCAAAAAATAGGAGGTCCCTCTGTGCAGCCGCGGGAAGGTGACGGACGAATGCGAAACCATGGAGTGCTGGCAGGCGAAAGGAGGGTGTAGATCAAAAGTGCGAAAAATGTGATGTGCACGCGGGTTTGGTTTCGTTTGTTGATGCGTGCCCAATGAAGAGCGTTGGACCACAATAATTTTTTAAGTTGGTTCATTACGAGCAGCAAAACCATTATGCGAGGAGGCGTCATGCGCACGCAAGGTCACGTGGGCATGACGTGCCTGAGCCAGGTCGTGCACGCGAGCGGTGTTGTGTCGTTTCGGCGTTCTCTGTAGTGTACTGCCTGTTTCTTTGGGATGGACCTCTCAGTGCGCGCACGTTTGGAGAGGCTGGCACGGATCATGTATCCTTACCGCGACACACCGCGTTGCACAGCTGGAACTGTTGTTAGGGACAATGCACCAAAATCGCGCCAAGCGCTGTTAGGGCTGGTGCCGGCGCGACGCGGGAACGGCGAAAACACGAACGCATACGAAATGGAGGCAGATTAGTCTCGCATCTCGCTGCGATTCGAAGTAAGAAATAAAAAATCAAATGCAAACACATTCCGCTTGTGTGTTTTATTATTTCTCTCAACTTTCATTGATCTATTTAAGCAACATATTACAGAAATTACACATGTCGCCTCGAATAATTCTCGCAGTGTCACGTGCTACTGCGAGTGATGTCAGAGCACCAATGTCTACGTAGAGGAGCGACGTTACAGCTCAGATAAGGAGCATTCCTTGTTGTACGTCAACCCGTCCATCTTGGATCGCGCGCCTGTGAGAAGGACAAGCGGTGTTCATTTTGAAATTTCACATTTTTCTGCGGCGCGTAACGTTGCAAATCTTGACAGACGTGATCGTGAGCGCCCAGTTCATGCTAAACACTTGTGAGTTCAAAATGCTCAGACCGGGTGAGGGGCCCTTTAAAGGTGTTCGTCAACAGAGTAGCAACTGACCCTACGAGATTAGACCCGGCCAATACGAGGCATCCCTCCCTTCTGTTTTTTTAGCGGTCTAACTACCTGTTTCTGTGCATGCCGAAAATAAAAAGATCCATGACTGTCGATTCCACGGTGGACACTTTACTCACCATGACAGAGAATAAAAGGAGAGACTGTTCTACGAACCGTGCGGAAAAAAGGGACAATCGCGTGGCTATGTTAAACTGTTAGCGCCTTTGTGTCATCGTGAACAATAGCATTTCTTGCTTTTCTGTCGTAAATACAGGTCGCGTACATCTTTGTTTAAAATATTTTGACTTTATGTAAAAATTTATTGTGCCTATATTTACGATTTTGGAAGCCTAAAACTGTGTTTTGCCTGCCTATTTTTGGCGCCTAAAACCCACTTTTTAAGTGCCTAAAAATCCGGCCTCTAGTCATGACCAGGTGCATCCATGGGCGTCCAGCCTTAGACAGGAATGCTACGTGCAATGCACTATCACACACACACACACGCACTCCATCTTCTGCTGCCCTGAGTAATAACTAGAGCATCACTTCAATGGCCATAGTCCATGCACCTTCGCATGTGGTATGTTCTGGCTTACACGGTGCTGCAGCACAAGGCGCCTCTTCTTTGCCCGCTTGGGTGAAGGGCCACTCGGTGGTCGTCCTGCGGCTACTCGCTTGGAGCCTTTAGTCAGCCCAGGACACCGTCTTGAAATTACTGTAGGCTGCACTTTAATATACCGCCCACGACGTAACTCGAGGCCTAAAGTAGCATTCATTGCCATCATGGCACCAACACCATTCTTCTGTTCCTGGAGTCTTCATAGGCATTTAGTGCCACTAAGAAGGTGCCTTTTGTATGCTACATTGCCCTTCTTCTCTGCATGAATCTGCCGCAATCACTCAAAGAGAGGGCTTCAAGGTTGTTGTCTGCATACCTGTAACAATCGTCACTTTGTTAAGTATAGCTTCAAAAATTAGGTTTTCAAATAATTAAAACAGTGTTTCCTCAAGGGTCTCCCAGTACAAACTTCAATACTTATTATGAACCCATGAAGAGCCTTTTTTGTCAAGATCGACCTCATATTTTAGGGAGCAATGGCACATTTTCATTTAAAATTGTATGCCTTAAAGGAGTACTGACACGATTTTGAGGCACCCCAAAAGTGGCATTTTTTCTTTTTATGGTATTCACGATCAATGCTCTCCACACACCAGAGCCACGGCAACACGTACAAAATATTTAAAATTCATTTTCACGTTTTCATCACCCTTCATCTGCAAGCCAGCCCCACCGCAATGGACATTATCACGACAAGTCAACACAGCTCACTGAGTTTGTGAAACCTGTGTCCTGTATGCAGCTTAAATCGTAGAAATTGCTGTCAGAGTGCATCTTACAGCAAATTGACAGCTGTTGCTAGTATGTCGCAAGTTTTTGTCTTTCTGTGACGCCAGACTTGTGTTGGCAAGTCATGCGAAACCGCCCTCTCGATACCGAAACTGATATTGCTGTGTTTTAAGGTAGCGGTATTAAAAATATATTCAACGCCTTTCGAGGTACTACGACACTCTTTTTGGGGTCCTCGACACCAGTGCTTTTGTTTAGAGCAGCAACCCGAAAATATTTTAAATTATATCAGTACTCCATGAAATAAATCAGTAAATGTGGCAAGTTGACACACAGTATTTGTACGCTAAGTTCACTTGCCATAAAATGTAGGGAGACATGCCGCGATATTTTCACTGTCCGGCCCCTCACGCGACCGTTCAGCAGCGAACGTTGTTGAGTCACTGGTTAATTTCAGTTATGTTGATTAAGTCTCAGACATATTTTGTAAATTCTCTGTGCCATTGTGTACGTCTTACATGCTTACCTCATGCTGAAAAATGGTGCAGCAGCGCACAAATATTGCAACATTAAACATGCACAAGCAGCTGTGGAATGCCACCGCAGTTGGGCAAACAACCAGAACTGGTGCCTTTTGATTGGTTTTAGTGAGCGATGATATTTCATCACAGGATATTGGCACTGGGCATATAAATTTTTGGCACCAGCTGTAGGAGATCACTTGCCGCACAAAGTTTGCCACTTGGATGCCATGAATTCAGCTCATGAAGGGTTTGCCTTAAAACCATAGCTGCCGCAGCCAGTAAATTTGCTCACTAGACTCACTAATCGGAGTGCATAAATGTTATTTTCCAGAAAAAATCCACAGCGCGGCATTGTGTGTAGTTTGAGAAGGTAAAACAATGTGCGTAAAATGGAACATTCAGTCAGATTGTCAATCCCTCCAATCTGTACACATGCACGAGGCAGTATCTATGGCACATTTCTGTACAAATTAGTTTATGCAGTCCTTGCCTGCCAGGAGTTCCATGTAGGGTTCAATTTCGACTAATCCAGTTGCGTGTATCTTGCTACACACAATTCAGCGATGCATCAATCTTACACACACACATTTGATTTACCTGAGCAAGGAAGCTGGCACGTACCTCACTGTCTTGCTGCTCAGGGTGTGAAGCTGACGCACATGGCTCTGTGGTAATAACAGGTTCAGAGTCTGGCCTCTCTTCGTCCTGGGGCAGATTAGCAGCAGGCGTCTCATCTTGAGGCACTGGGTCGTGTTCGTGTTGCTCACCTTGAGCAATGATGGTGTCCCGGGAGTTTTCAAAAAACTCTGGGCTTGGGCACGCATCTCCAAGGGCAAGCTTTCACAATTCATGGCGGTCATGTATTGCTAGCGCTGGGCAATTGGGGAAAATTCCGCCAAATATCTTGTGCACAAGTTCTTGGTGCTTGCAAAAGGCACCTGCGCACGCAGCTGGACATGTGCATGTGCCAATGTCACCACACACTTCATACATTTCGCCAATCTTTTGAAAACTTGGCACACAGAAACAGTTCTCTCCATGCGAAATCACTAATGCTTCACTGCGTTCAGGTTTTTTCTTCAGGAGGCTGTCGTAGAACAACTGGTGTGTGGGGACACGGCTGTTCGCATGTTTTAAGATCCGGTTCTGAAAATACAGCTCCCACACCTCTGCAATCCTCTGCAATTCTTTGCAGAGGATTGCGAAAAATTGCAGAGGTGTGGGAGCTCTGCATTTCTTTGCAGCGTCTGTCAGGGTCTTGAATGGCTCTATGAAAGGCACACCCGAGAAGTGCTGTATCAAGGTTTTAGCAGCATCACATTTTCAGTCTAAATTTTCCTGATGTGTGCTATCCTCCATGTCGGCTTTACATGATTTCGTACAGAAGGCTTTTATTCCCCTTCTATGAAATTCAATGACGCCTTACCAAAAAGTGTTTTTTACATTTACTTTGGACCACGGGTACAAGTGATTCATATGGTTGATATATATATTCATATTCTGCTAGCATGCGTGTGTCTAGCCCAGTGGCTACGGCACTTGCATTTGGAAAGTGGGGGTAATGTTCAAACCCAGCCCTGCCTAAGAAAGTTTGTTTTGTTTTTCATTGTTTCTTTAAGGGGATCTCCCACATGACAGAGGTACAGACGGTTGAACAGTTTTGTTGTTCAGGTGGCATAGAAATGCTTGCACTTTTCGAATTCTCTTAGTGCTCCTGTCCCAGTACATGCTTAAATAACAATCGAAACTAGGCAGATGTTCTGGGGAAGATAGAGGACCGAAGTGATGACAAACTGTCAAGCAAAGGAGGTACACATATTGCTGAATCTAATAACAAGAGACCTGTCTTGATCAAGGCAGCGGCTGTTTTCCTTAGCTATATTTTTATGTATGTCCTGCTCAATCACTCTCCCACGCTAGATACTGGCAGAGAAAAGCTGTACAAAGAGTGGGATGGGAAATGACAGAAACGAAGTAGAGCACTACGAAAGAACGTTGGGGACTTGAAACATTAGGGTGGGAACAGAGGTGGTGCACACCGTTGGCAATGCTTATTTTTCTTCATTAATGTGTATACACTACATGAAGCACAGTAAAAGCTCCTTAATTTTGACTCTCGCTAATTCAGAAATTCGGATAATGATGACGTGTTCCCTCTGGTCCTGACCAGCCGATGCGTTGTTTAATGGCATCAAACCCTTGTTAATTCTGCCATATTTGGCCACAACCCAGTTAATTCAGAGCATCTTCGGAGCATTCCGAGTGCGAAACATCGCATATGTGCGACGCAAGAGAGTGAAAATGGCATTCGCAGACAACTGAAAAAGAGGTGGCGCTATCTGCATCGCTGTCTTCATCGGTTAGTGACCTCGGTTTTATTGGCATGTGACTCTGGCACTCAGCCGCTTCCTTTTCACTGGATGCAATGCGCACCCAGTGTCACAAAACTGCAACGTGGTGGAAGCTGTTAACGATGAAGAGCTTTCAGCCGCGGTCGGCATGCGGACTTAAAACTGGTTTGCTACATTGCGATGGATAGACTCTCTGTACCCAGCCATTTTATTTGCGAAAAAACTATTGTCACGGGCACGTAGTGATGGTGATGGCAGAGGTATACGTAATAAGGGTGAGGTGCAGAGTACATTTAGGGGCTAATTAAACATGGGAGTCTGCATAGTCGCACTTGTGAACGAAGTCACAGGATGACGAAAATTGCAGCTTGTGCAGCAGTGTTAAGCAAAATAAGTACAAATTGTTTGTATTCATCAAGAAAAAGAGTCCATTGTTGTATAGACTCCTGTTTATTATTTCCTTGATGCTGTCGATTATTTAGCATTCAGTTAATTTTGACATTTCTCTCCGGTCGCATGAAATCTCAATTAACAAGCTTTTACTGTACGAGAATTTCCGGGTAGGCAGGCACTGACAATCAAAAATGTGGAAACACTGTCTGAATAGGCTATGAATGCATAAATCGACAAGAAAAAAGGAACACGTGTGGACAAGTGTGTCAAGGGTAAGGGGGGGGCGGAAAGGCAAGCAGAGGCTTTGTAAATGGCAAGGCTAGACCATTGTTACTAAAAATGAAATGGTAAACTTGGTGTGACAGTAAATTCCAAGAACACAGCTTTATGGATCTAGGAAACAGTTGAAATATAGATCTAGAACATAATTTCGGTTCAGGTTAGTTGGTAATCCATAACCATCAGCTTTCCTGCATATAATTCAAACTACAGAAAAAGAGACAAAAGATATACAAGTGCAAATTTTCAATAGTGTTTTATGTACATTTTTATCTCATTGTCTATCACACATATTTAGCGCTAGAAATGTGATAGTTGTCTAAAGTATTAAAAAGAAAATTAATAAGAAAAAGCTGTACTGAGGTTGTAAATTGCAAAATAAACAAAATTTCTAAGTGAAAGTTAAAGGGATTGGGATAACATGAACACATCTATGCCTTGTTAAATAATACGATTTACTGAGAAACATTCGCAAGGCTGCATGAACCAAATTCGAGGCGGTTGTGCCATTTAAGCTCTGTGTTGTATAAGGCTGCAACTACACTTGACAAGGAAGGGACGAAATTGGAATCAAGGTGCACCGAAGCAGAATATGGTTGGTAAAAATCGGCAGGCATTCTGAAATGTACAAGTAGACAGCTTATTTTTGGGGTGAGATGTGTGGTGCTTGACTGTTTCTAAATCTATGGACAGGAGGCTAAACTATTTCACCTGGCTGCAAGAAGAAGCGACACAGCGGCTTGGCCTAGGGTTTACGCTTCACAGGGAACAAAATGGTTGATATTGCGGTTTTCTTGTGCACAGCTCGAAAGAAACAGATAAGCACCATACACCACATGCCAAAGTAAGGCGTTGAGATGACTTGCTGCTTTCAGTGAAGAGATACGGCCACGACGTGTCGTCCATAAAACACAGGGTACGCGTGCGAAAATGAGTGGAACGTTACTGTTCGAAAAGTTTTATTATAAACTGTGTTTCCAATAAAAAAGACATCATGTATTACCTATCCGTGGGCAAAAGCAGAAGTTCCGGGCCTGAGAATTAAGTGTTACGCCTCCTTGTTCAACGACTTATCATCAGCATTGTTAGTAACAAACATACTTCTCTAGAAGTTGCTCCTATCTTACATCAGTCCCAGCCCTCTAATGCTGCAGCAGATGTACCATGGACACCTTATCACCTGTGGCGATCTTCAAATGATCTGGCTCTGCATACTATATCAACTAATGAAGCGTGTATTGCTAAAACCTCTTCTAGTCATGAATATAGTAGTGGACATAGAATGCGTGTTTTCCAGAAGCTTGTGTAGAAAGAAAAATTGAACATTGCTACCAATCTTCTGAAATGCTGGCATGAAATGTCTCCTTTCCTCTCTGTTAATGTGACGAGCTGCCGTCAGCCACCTCCACTCAGCTTGTGCAACATGAAAAAACCGAAGCAGCTGCGTTCCTTGGGCTTTCAGGACTGCATTTACCGCTGCAGAGTTATCAGTCATGAAGGCTTGAGGACACTGCAAGTAAGGCAAGAAACCATTTAGAACAGCCGGCTAAGTACTTGCGATAGGCTCACACACGAGGCTACCATTTGGTAAAAATTATCTAAGAAATATTGTGAAAATTATCTAACACATTTTGTTTTCTCAAGAGTACTTCTTTTTGGGCTGAGGGAGAAACATGATTCTAAAATGAAGTGCGTACTATTTGAGACGAGACCACTTTATCCTGACGGCTCCTTTTGTGTCACCCTATTGCACACCCTACATTTCTTAAATTTTCTTAGCTGTGTCTGTAATGTATTTCTGGTGGCTGAGTTTGCCCCTGATTCCAAACTGCACACAAGTAAAGCTTTATCAAATACGTAGCTAAGGCAGAATTACACTGTATATTCCAGTGACCTTGAAACACAACGCAGCATAACGTGGAGACTTACTTCGAATCACTGCACAAGTACGGAAAAGTAAGTGCACCATACTTCATGAAAATATGTTTTGCCCAAATGTGGCAAACAGATCCTAGGAGCCTATAGGAAAAGCACAAGGCTTGTGAAACAAAATAAAATGATGGAGTGGTTATAACAAAAAGTGCTGATTGCTTGTGTGGTTAATACACTGGCAAAATATATCATTCCACTGCCTTCCTTATATGACACTTCACAGTAACGTGTGAGGTAGTTCAGCGTACTTCAATATTGCATTTACCTGAATTGTCTATGTATACTCTAGTAACTTAAAGTATCACTGGTTCTGATAATTTTTATTTACCTACATTAAATCTGATTCATTTGTGTCAAATAATTGGGTTGAAAATTTTTAAGTGAAGCTCATTCCCAATTTCGCTCAATCTGAGCAATGTTGTTAGTATAATGTGGGGCATGTGTAGCAGTACAACATCTAGAGGAGAAAGGTGTTATCTATAGCTGCCTCCATCAGACTGCTTTCGCTTCAGCATACAGTAGAGAATATTTTCTGTGCTGCACTCTACAGTGATGAATTATGGTGTGAAATCGTTTTCATATCAGTTCCAAACTCTCCTTGTCAAGAGTTCTGTGTAAAACTAAGCTTAAATGACCTTTACATAGGAGTATTAATAAGAACTAACAGACATTGATGCCAAGGGAAAGCGTAGGGGATGTTATTAGAAGTAATTATTATGTAATTGTGAAGAAATAAAAGAGGCCTAGAAGATAACTTGCCACCGGCAGGGACCAAACCTGCGATTTGTGCATCAGTACAGCAATGGGTATAAGCCGTGCAGTAGCCTTGTGCTGACTGCGAGTTGTGCATCAGTACAGCAATGGGTATAGCACCAGCATTTGTGGCTGCCAGAAGAACTGTCAGGGTGCCGTGTGAGGTGTCGCGAGATGATGCCGAATCTTTGAGAATAATCTCTCTCGCTGCAATCAATTGCTGCGTCCGCCTCACTGTGTGTTGCAACCAAGACCATCCACAACTGGCCATCCTCTGAGCGGCCCACTTTGACATCAAGGCCTGAAATCAAAAGAAATGCAAAATCGTTTTTGCAAAATGAGAGGAATTGAATTTGAAGAAAAAAATAACAAAACTGCAACTTACTCCGTCCGCAGAACTAAACATGTAGATTAGAGTATTGGCATGTCGTGAGCCTGAAGGGCCTACGTTTAAATTCTTAATCTGTATGTCAACAAGAACTTAACCCAAAGCTGCATGTCATTATATTTATATGCACAAGAACCGAGTGGCAATTACATTTGTTCGTCAGTTGTGAACAAAACAAGACCATAAAGCCAACTTTTCATGAGGTAAATTTATAGATACAAAGTACTAAACTGATGTGTTAACAGGAAGCCGCAGTCAACTTCAATGACAGTTGCCAACTGCATTGCTGTTTCGCTGGTTTAGTTAAAGTGCCTGTGAAGACCGCCTACTATGTTGGGTAACTGGAGCTGAAATCGGTAATAAACTGTCGATTGTGGGAACAATTTAAACAACAAATATAAATTTTGTGGGAAGTTGAAAAAGCTTTGTGACTGCTTTTTATGCTTGCAGCATCCATACTACCAATGTTGTAATAAAAAAAGAACTAGGCATGCGCGGAACACGCCGTCTAGTCACAGCAAAAGCTGGAAGCAAGGTCCCTGCTACATATCTGTAAACCTTATGTGCTCTTTCTTCATGCTGTGGCTGATGACAGTGAAGAATTATGGCTGAGCACTTTGTAATAGATGGGGAGACTTAGGCAGTTTGCGAAGCATGATGCATGGTTCTATACACCTGTTAACCTGATTCACTGCTCGACATGACGCCTGTGTAAGATCATTTTACGAAAGACTTCCTAATGTAACCCTGGTGTGGCTCTGCGGTAAAATACTAGCCTGCCACTTCCTCTCATAGGGCCAAAGCATGAAGTTTTAACAGCGAGGTTCTATTGCTACAATCATAGCGGTATTAAAGGCGACTCCCTAGGTGTCTGTGGATGAGGCAATCGCACTATTTATGGTGAGCTACATCTTCACAGTGTCATCGAATGGTTACCACAGCAGCTTATAGAAGAGATGTAACAGGGAATTGCGCACTGTGAAATACTAGCAGGACACTTCAAATTAGAACATTTGTTTTCAAAGCTTTTCAATTGGGGTGGAATTATGGTCCTCCCAACATGTCCAAAAAACAAAGAAAGTGAGTATACAGTATTGAAATGTCCGAATGCAACAATCTTGTGTGTAACCATCTGCAAAAGCATTAGATTCCACCTTTTGCTGATATAAAAATTGGGCTACCCTTAAGCTTCGCCTTTAAGAGTTGAACGCGATAGCAATATCCTGTCCCTAGTGCATACTTCAACCACTTAGTGTACACTTGCTATGCACCCACTACATGGTGTTAAGGGAATACGCGCAGTAACATGTGTGCCTTTTGTAATCGGTGGCCGGCTTTAAACCACGAAGTCGTTATGATATTCCCGTGTTGTGAAACCCGATGGAAATGTACGCTTGCACCACACAATATTAAGGCGATATTACATGTTGTATAGTGAATCGTGCATCTTTGAAGCACGAGTTAATTTCAC
This sequence comes from Rhipicephalus appendiculatus, assembly GCA_030522465.1. Lineage (NCBI taxonomy): Eukaryota > Metazoa > Arthropoda > Arachnida > Ixodida > Ixodidae > Rhipicephalus > Rhipicephalus appendiculatus. The sequence goes on from JALIZH010021633.1 coordinate 21,810, forward strand.
TGCATTTCCAAGCAGATGAAGTTCTTTGCAGTGTATATCCAAGCATAGGATGTCAGTCACCCCTTTCTTTTAGTGGTTCTTCGAAACCTTCTATGTTACCACCTCCAATTATGTTACAACAAATGTTGCCAAAAATCGCAGTTGAGGAGATTGCTAAAAGAAATTGTTGATAATGTCAACTTTTTAAAAGGCAGGTTTACTTTACAGTATTTCTATAACATTTACAGAACAAAGCTAACCGCTACACTTTTGAACATCCTTTTCCCTGAACCTGTTTATCGACTGCCATATTCGCTGTTTTCTGGTCGGGACGTATTATTCTGTGTATGTAGAATGTGTATATCGCCAGCGTCTAAAACTTTTTTCTTTAAGCTACGCACCTCCACTCTACCAGTAAAGACATGGCTCAATGAAAAATCAATATATGTGCCCTGGACTGTAAATTGTCGACTCTGCAACCAACCTAAGACCATAGAGCACTGTTTCATTCATTGACGTGACACATTTTGTTTTTGGAAGATTCTAAAGAGAACAATTCGATAAGACCTTCCTATCACAGCTCTTGGTATTAGGTTCCTCCCTTTCAAAAAGAGCCTGAGCAGCAACGCGCCATATGATCTGTTTAGGTATTTAGGACTTTATTCGCTGTCGTAAAGTCACATGGTTGACAGACACGACCAGCCCCGCCATCGACGAGGTCTGTCTTCCGAGAAGAAGAGCTGCTCAAGTGCGCTGTGTTGTTGAAAGTTTGGACTCCTTTCCGAAGTGGCTTGCACTTCTGGACGCTTGTGTGTGTTTGCCTGACTTTTCAAGTGCCTCCTACTGTTTCGAACAACGTAGGTGTTGTGCATCTTAAAACAATTCTTATGTGACAAATTATGCTGTGCGCAGTTCGGAACAATTGTAGGTAATTTTTCCATTCATTCAAGAGAAAAAAGATAGGCGTGGCTGTGTGGTAGAACACCTGCTCGCCACGAAGACGACCTGGGTTCGATCGTCACTCGGACCCGGAAATTTTTATTATTTATTTTATTTGCATCTGTCTCGATTTTTCGGTCACGGAAAAGATGATAATTTTCTCTGACAGCCAACGACGCCGACGCCGACGCCAACGCCAAGATTTCTCCGAAACGAGCTCTTTAAGGCCCTTCCGTTAAAATATGGTAACAAAATACTGATTTTTTTCTCTAGATACCGTGCTTACAGTACCCCTTATCCGCAAAAACACCGTCTTATTCGACCTTATTAAACATTAGGTGGCATAGAACGCTGTGTGCAAGGTAACTTTCCAGAATGATGGTCCTCATTCTAATATTGTCTGTACAACAATTACAGATACTAATGACCTGTGGGTCGAAGGCACGCCACATGTTCCATGCGCATCAGACCTCTGCATGTTGCCTCAATGCTTCCCAAGGAAAAATTGGAGGGAGAAGTAATGATCGCATGAAGAGGTACAGCAACTGGTACATGACTTATGCACAACCAGTGTAAAGATTTTTATTTTTACATTGGCATTCAAACAAGCGTTTCATAAGGGTTATGAGTGTGAAAAATTTTAGAAAGAAGTACTTTTTCAACAGTGTCTCATTTGCTCATTAAATAATTCTATAAGAAAATTTTGATTTGTATGACCTCTGTATTTATCTCCGTGGAAAGGTGTATTAGCTTGGGCTGCAGTGTCGCCGCAGCCACTTTTCTGACAGCAGCTATTATGGTATCATTTTAAAAGTTGCATACCATGTGAGCTAGAGCTACATGAACCCCATAAAAATGCTGCCATTCTTTACTGCAGCACACAACCGTAGTGTGATGTGACCATTGAGCTGTTTTTGGCCCAAATGTTTGGCGATATGCCATCAATAGCCCACATATAGTTCCAAATGCTAACTGCACAGCATTGACGAGTAACATATGAGCCAGTCAGAAGAGCGCTGCCTGCGACTGAGTAACATCAGGTGCAGCTTGCCGAAAAGGTAGCAGAAGAAAGCCGGTCTGGTACTCAAAGTTATATTGTGAAAGGGAAACTCCGGGATGTGGTACTCATTTTCTGTTGCGTCACACATTTATCATCTAACGTTCTTTACTATTTACATTTAAGTAATTTTATTTAAAAGTGAGTATTGTAGAGCAAAATAAACAGTAGGAACTCGCCCGATTTTTCCTTCTAAGCAAGTCATCACATGAAACTCATAAACAGGCATGCAAATTCACTGAGTTACAGCTAGTATGCAATGAATACACAAAACATGTTATGGTAGTAAAACAATTTTCAGTCGGTAACTTACCTCGTATTTTTCATAACGAAACCTTTGTGCACTAATTTACCTGCTTTTGAATTTGGTTACAAGCAAAATTATGGCTTGTTATCCTTCCACAGCTACACATTGTTACAGTACCCTCAGGCAATAGCGAAGACATGCCGCCCTTCCCGAAATAAATCAGCTGTGTTCGTGAGTACTGATGCTCAACATTTTCGCTAGCATTGAACATCATCTAGAGCTTGTGAGTAGGTGCAATTATCAAGCTCTTTCCACCTTATGTAGCTGTGTGATGTGTAACTTTTCATTCTAGGAACCTGCATGGATTTACTTTCTAACATTTGCCACTATATTGCATGAGTGTCTCATTTTGTTTTTGTTAACTTGACTGAAATGTTTAGCAGATTGGATGCGCAATCCCTTGTGACTGAGAATGCATTGTCTGGTACCTCCACAGCTCCTTTGGTGTTTTAGTAGTGTTCAAAGTCTGTGTGAAGTGCGGCACTCACATGACATTCTAAGAAAAAAGGTTTCAAGATCCGTTGTAACTGGGAGTCCGCAAGAGAATTTATGCCTATGATGGCTAATGACTTTAATAGCCTTTAATAATGGGAGCCTATAATAATAATAAATTTTGGGGGTTTTAGCTCTCAAAACCACAATTTGATTATGACATCGTGTTGGAAGGCTACGTTAGTTTCGCCTACCTGGTATTCTTTTTTAAGACGGGCTTCTAGCATTCCGCCTTCATCAAAATGCGACTGCCGCGGCCAGCCAGGATTCGATTCTGCGACCTTTGGATCAACAATTAAGCACCATAACCACTAGACAACCACAGCGAGCGTGGAGCCCTATGAGGCAATTGCAGTACTCTAATAGTGAACTCACCATGTTTTGCATACAATGGCATCTTCTCAGTTATCTTTAAGAGGAGTTCAACATTTTTTCCAAAGCCTTGTCCTCGCCAGAGCCTGTGCCAATAGTATATGGCTGGAGGCAATGGGTTGACTGCAGAGTTTGCAACAAGGGCGTACCCGTCTTCTTGTATGAGCAGTTTGCTTTTATGAAACCTAATGGCTTCAGCTGGCGACCTGCCCTTGTCGAAGTACGCCAAAAAGGTTTGTTTTGTATGCAACGTCGGCGTTAGACGCAAAATAACGTCGGCAGCTGCTGTGCTGTGGCTGTGGTTATTGTGATGCAAGATTTTTATCACAGCTGGCAGTGGCCTTTCGCTATGCAGGAAGGCATCATTCCGCTTCGTATTCCTTTTGACCATCTTTATCTTGAGGTTAATCTTAGCCGGGCAGTGCGCTGCAGGCTTGCCAGATGATCTTTCACGCTTTGGCTCTTTGCAACGCCATATTTGGTGGAACACCACTCTGCAAAGGAGTATGAATTTAGCGTTTCAGTGACATGAGCTACGACAAAAGGGGACAGCTTTGTTTGCCTGCATACGCCATTTGATGAAAGGAGAAATACACCTGTGACTTGCGCACTTATTAGGTACTGAAATACAAATAGACGCAAACCTTCGAGGAAGAAAATTAGAGACAGAACAGAAAGGACGCCCTTTCTGTTATGTCTCTAATTTTCTTCCTCGAAGGTTTCCGTCTATTTGTATTTCAGTAAGCTTGTACCAACTAGCCCAACAAAAAGTTTTATTAAGTCACTTATTAGTTGTCTACGCAATCTCTTTCCAGCGTGTTTCTCTGCGATCAGTACTCTCTGCGATCTCAAGGACGTTGTCCTTCTATAAAATCCTCTAATGTGTCGTGCAAACGCGTTGGCGTTGTGACCAGGGTAACATATTGACTATAACACAACCTTTATGAAGGTCACGAAACTCGCACCACAAGTACACGTCACAGTCTGTTTCGTTGAACTTAAGTGTAAGTATTCCTGCTCAAAGATCTACACCGATGAGTCGAATCTAGAAGCTGGTATATCTTACGCAGTACTCTGTACTATCTTCTCCAAATCGTGGAAACAACCATCTTCCCGGCTGAAGCATACGCAGTCCTATAAGGCGTAAAACATATTGTCGCGTGGTAATGACATCGAAGCAGGCAACAGTCGGCGTGTTTAAGACGAAACTCCTACTTGTGCACGAGAAGTTAAGGTTAAAGCAAAAGCAATAGACCCGAGGTCTAAAACTGAGTTCAGCTAGAGGGCCACAGTCAGAACATTTAGTCCCGCAAGGACTGCGACCATGAAAAAGTTTTGAGCGGCATGAGGGAGGGTGGGTTTGAACAATATGTCAGCTGACATGTCATATTCAAGGAAGCCTTCCCGTTATTTAAATTAAACGGGTAGCCAATGATATGAACGAACTAGCCTGCAAAACGGTCTTATTCCCCTTATCTAAAGTATGCTTGATTACTGAACGGAATTTGGCGTCAGGGCTCAAGAAATATGTCGATTATCGACACCGGTCTTCGGAATGATTAAAATCTAGACGCCCATTCTAAAATATAGAGTTCCCCGCCGTGGTTATGTTTCAATAAATGGTGGCCGCATGAACTCAGCGAAAATATTGACCGAGGGCAGTCATGCGCGGGCCCGGCACCGAGCGTAAAGACAGCAGGTTCCATGTAGAAGGACTGAAAGCTGGGCCAGTTGGTAACCGTACTTGAACATAATTTAACTCAGCGCACAACGACGCGGGACGACCCTTCTTTTGTGGCCGCGTCGTCGCGCGCTGAGTTAAATTATGTTCAAGGTTCTATGTGGTACATGGACCGCGTGTTTGAGACGCCTGCAATACACGCTGTACATTCATAGCGGTGAACAGAGCGTCGGCCATCGGCAATCTGATCAGCAGTAAAGCAAGTCACTCTTTTGTACTTTTGCCATCGAAGATTCCAGCGATATTGTTGGTCGCCGGGTTAGTTCCAGAAAAACTCGCAGTTGCTCCCTTTACGAATACAACCGATGAGCGAAGCTCCTTAGAAATGGGACGCAAACAACTATGCGCCTGATCTGGCTGCTGGCTTACATGAAGGTGGTAGGGTGGAGAGCGGGTGGGGAGAGCGTCTGCAGCACTCGGTGGCGGGAACGACTCAGCCAGTAAGTGTGCGGCGCGCGCAGCGCAGGGAGAGGGAGACAGGTGAGAGGGGGGGTGCGAGGGGGTGATGCGGCGGGGAGCTTGGACGGCGGCCACGGAACACCGCGCGCAGCGTTCGGCGCGCGTGATGTTTTATTGTCTTTTTGCGCCGCCGCCGGGTGGGGAGAGCGTCTGGTATTACCTTCGACAAAGCGCCCTTAGGGCGCTAGAATGATGGCTGTCATTTCACAATCGACGATAAAGGTGGGGAAAGTGAAGATGACCATTATAACCAGTTGTGCACAGAGCTCATTAATTACCAATTTATCAACGGCCGACGCTGTGTTCGCCGATATCACTGTAGAGCGCGCACTGTTTGCTGTAGTTTCAGTTTCCATTTCTCGGCCACAAGTTCGGCCAAATAAACAGCTTCATTTTGGACACCTCAACTGATGCCTTCGTCAACGTCACGACCACGTGAAAATATGCTCTGTGCCGACGTAACTCATGCAGGCGCCTATAGCGGCAGCAAGCGCAGATTTGGAACGACGTTCCCATCCGCTCGCACTGGGGAGTAATCGCGGAACGACGCCTTTTCCGATGCCAATGCTTTTCGTGCTTCGCCAGTGGTTAGAGCGACGGTCCGTCCGCGATATCAATGCGATAATTCAGATAAGAATAGCATAGCATAAGGCACATAAGGCGCATCGCTCCGCGATAGCACCCCTGCAGCGACCGTGACGGTGCAATCGCTGCTGTCGTCTGTTTCGAGCAGACGCCGAGTTTGCTGCCACGTTAGCCCGAGGGGGGATAAGCTTTGATCGTTTAGTGAGCGAAGCGGCCCGCGCTACACGCGTGCAGTTTTGCTCAACGGGCTCGTCGCATCCGTTGTCGTTTTCGCCAAAAATTTGATGTGGCCGCGTTCGCCTGAGGGCGCACGAAGTCTGGCGAAAAAAAGCACACGCGCGAACACTACGGCTCTCTCACGGCTGCTAACAATTCACCGTCTTTTGAAAGCAAACGGGAACGAAAATGCCTCAAGGAAAGCACCAAATCACGGCGCAGTGGCTTGCCACCGCTTGCGTCGTCTGCTCCCGTATCCCGCCAAATCTGCTGCCGTGGCCGCTTTGGCGCTAGAGGCGGCGCGCGACTGTGGCGGTTCCTAACGTATGCACGGTGCCTATATACCCGGACTCCTACACATATGCACACAGCTACCCGCACATATGCCCGCACGTAGGTAAGGGTACCTTATATAAAACTAGCAGTTGTTCCGTGTACAAATACAACCGATGAGCGAAGCTCCTTAGAAATGGGACGCAAACGACTATACGCCTGATCTCGCTGCTGGCTTTCATGAAGGTGGTCGGGTGGGGAGCGGGTGGGGAGAGCGTCTGTTGCGCTCGGTGGCGGGCACGACTGAGCGAGTGAGTGTGCGGCGCGAGCACCGCAGGGAGATAGAGACAGGTAGGAGAAGGGTGCGTGTTTTTTTGCGCCGTGCGCCTTGTTTACGCCGCACGCGCGGAGAGCGTCTGCTGCGCTTGGTGGCGGGAACGCGCGTTCAACGGTTTGAGGGGAGAGGGCAGAGACGAAGAAAGAGGAAGAGGGAGTCTAATCTGCCTCCGTTTCGCATGCGTTCGTATTCTCGTGCTTTGTGCATCGTGCAGGCGCCATCCGCGTTCCAGCTCTCATAAAGCTCATTTATCCTCCCGCCAGAGGGGGAGACGCCACAGCTGGCACCATGCCAGGTAGCTTCGACGACGACGACGGCACCGGTGGGCGGCCGGCCTAAGGAGTTTCGCTCTTAAAAGCACGGCTAATGAGGTTATGCAAACTAAGGATTGTTCACACGTTTGTCACACACGGCTACTTGCTGACCAACAGTGAGCTGCCACTGTTGGTCAGCAAGTAGCCGCAAAAAAATACGGCAGACGCTTAGGGTGGTATATATCTTCCTAGAATGCCGCGAAGTGGCAACCTAAAAAAAAGCATTCCCCGAAGTCGTTGCAGCAATATGTGTCCCTACACCATTCAACGTTTAATGGCAGGGAGTGGTTTTTCAAAACATTGTCAGCTTTTCTTTTTTAAACAATCCCAACATTTTTATATCATTTACTCGGGCTACCCGCAGTGAGGCCTCCTGGGAAAAGATGTTGCTGCCGAAGTTTATGAATATGAGGTAGCCAAGTCATTGACCCATACTTTAGGGTCGGATTATAGAGCATATAAATGGCGAGCGGCGACGTTCTCATTGAGTTCCCGGAGAAATATCAATAAGAAGCTTGGAAGTCTTGTCTTGACACATGCCCATCTCTACCTCATCCCATAGATCAATGAATAGGTCATGCATTGTTTTGTCGAAAATAGACCTTCTTAAGTTCTCTGAAGCTGAACTTCTGGAAGGTTGGAAATAACAAAGTATCACCGACGTAAAACGAATCATTATTTGACGTGTAGCCAGGAAATCTCCATTAATCATCTCGCACTATTATTTGCGCCTGGTGTTTTGCTGCACTATTTCAAAAGAGGGTGCATTAACCTTGACGCGAGCTAACTTTACCGGAGGCAGTTATTCACAACTACAAAAAAATTGAGGGTGGCGTTTATATGGAAGTAAAAAAATTACACCATCTCCCGCTAAAGGGAACCATGTGTAGATGTGAAGCAGCGGGCGCTAACGCTTACATTGGCGGTGGCGTTGACGCCGGTGCTCATCAGAGCGTTGCGCAGGACAGAAAACTGGGGAGGCGCGAAGCACGTAGTGATGGAGCGGTGTTTCCTACTGGAACATGCCAATCACTGCTAATGGGCAATGAGAGACAGAAGACTCCGACTGGACACAAAGACCCGCAGTCCGCTTTTAGTTAACGCGCACGCTGCGAATTTTTATTCTTCAACAACGCACAGGAGAAATCTCCCACCGGCACCACCTTGGAGGTCAAGATCCATTGCCATATATACGGGGTGGCCAGTGAACGGTTGTGCAGCGGGAGCAGTCGGTTTTTTCAACCAAGAAACTCGCTAGCAGACGCTGCCTGCGTCGGCGTCGCGAGGCGAGAGAGGGGGGGAGAGAGGTAGGGGGGAGAGAGAGGGGGGGGGACGCGCATGCGCAGTGGGAGTGTGGACGCCGCGGGCAGGGATGCCTAGAGGAGGGAGCGTAGGAGAGGAGAGAGAGGGGGGGGACGCGCATGCGCAGTGGAAGTATGAACGCCGCAGGCAGGGATGCCTAGAGGAGAGAGAGGGGGGAGCGTAGGAGGGGGAGAGAGGAGGGGGAGGCGCATGCGCAGCGAGGGTGTGGTTGCCGCGGGGAGGGATGCCTAGAGGAGAGAGAGGGGGGAGAGGAGGCTTTTTTATTTTTATTTTTTTTTGAAAGGTTTGCGCATGCGCAGTAAGGGTGGTCACGCCGGCACACCACCACCACCACCGGATTAAGCTTCGCCATAAGATGCTTCACATTTAAAAAAAAAGGTTTCCCTATTTGCTCAAGAGACATTGTAGTGTTGGCGGGGCTGCGACTGACCAAGAAATATAGTATGGATTGTTGGTTTTAACCTAAAAAGACCACGATATGATTATGTGGGACGCCGTACTGGAGGGCTCTGGTAATTTCCGCCACCTGCTGTTCTTTAACACTCACAGCAACCTAAGTACACGAACCTCAAAGCATGTCCGCCTGCATCGAAATGCGGCCGCCGCACCTGGGACTCGATACCGTGACCTTCCGGTCAGCAGTCGAGCACAATAACCTCAAGAACACCGTGGAGGAGGGGGGAGGGGGGGCGTTATACCATGAAAGAGCAAGGCATACCATACATACTCGTGTATTGCCCCGACTTCCCACAACTAAAACGTGCCTAGTCGATTAGGCGATACAAGGTGGCGCCAATTAATTTTTGCCAATCGTCGCACAGAATAAGCATCATGATTGCGCGACACTTTTGCAGTAGCTGAGTCTACATAAATAAAGCAGCCGAGAAAATATACAATTATTTCTCGAAAACCTTCCTCCCATTCTCCACAGTTCGGTATCCGCAGCGTAGTTTTTAACTTCCTGTTCTATTCTATCCACACCCACTTGAACTTTGTTGGTGAGGAAGTCCACATAGTTTTTAAAGTAGATAAAATTTTAAAATACAAGAAAAATAGACAAGGCTAAATATTCTTCCAAACCAATTTTTGATTAAACCATTATAAAAGCCGAGGCTGTCACGCACATGGCCTGACACTCCTTCACCTCAATAGACAGGAGTATAAAAGGAATGGAACTCATTCTTATCTCTAGATATTGGAAAAATAATGAGAAACGCTGGGTCTCTTTTCCTGGTCGCCCTTCTCTTCGTATTTGCTTGCAGTAAGTTAATGCTTGAATAAGTTGCATTTTCACAAAGTCTTGCTTATTTTACCAACAATTTAGCCTACCCTTGTTACATGAATTTCTGCAAAAATTCTAGACGTTCTTATATATATACCACGTCACAATATATATATATATATATATATATATATATATATATATATATATATATATATATATATATATATATATATATATATATATATATATATATATATATATATATATACGCACCAATCTATTTAGCCGCCTACGTCCTCTTGTGGCTCTTCTAGACGTCTCCTTAGCTTGACACATCCCCAAATTTGCATGGACAGGTATTAACGTTTGACGAACACGATGAACTGGTCATTACATGAGAAGCGTCAGGTATTTATCGCGTACGTCATGACACCCTTTCCTTCAGTCACGTGTCGCACATACGCGCATACTACGGCCCATTCATATGGGTATGAGTCACAAGTGATTGACAGATTCTATCAAACGAGGATCAGCGATAAAATTCTAAAAATCTTTACGTGATCGCGTTATGCAGTTTGTGTCGCACAAACTGCCGGGCAAGCGTCGGCAGCGTTGTAGTTCAGAGAAAAATCAAAAGGACGGAAAGATCGAAAATCGCGGTGAGAGCCGGAATCGAACCCAGCCATTATGCGCGGCAGTCATGTATTTTACCTCTTGGGACGTAAAACTGCACTTAATATTATGTATTCTACCTCAGAGCTATGCAAGGGCTTGAAACAGCTTCCGAGAAAGACCCTATAATTTCGTTAGATCGCGCCAACGTCAACTGTGGGTGCAATGTTCACTATTGGCTTTTGCAAAAATGTAATGAACAATTCATATTCACTCCTATGTCTCTCGCGAAGCTATGGTCAACCATTGCACAACCCGGAGGAATGCGCTGAAAACCACTTCGTACGATATGCACATCATTGCACGGTAGCGGGCAGTACATCTTGTTAAAACTGACACCTGGGCTCTACTATGAGTACCGTCGTCACGTCGGTACCCCCCTTGGGGAGGGGGGGCGCCAGAGTTGTTGTTAAGCGGGAGGCGGCAACGCCACTCCAGCACAAACGAGACAGTCTGACCATGCCAACAAAAAGCCAGTGGTTTTATTGACGCTCGTGCAATAAAGTCGCAGTTTCGCCACTAGCGCGAAGCAATGAATGCGATAGCAAGAAATTAGAATGTCACACGAAGAACGACAAGCAGCTTGATACATGCACAGCGCCGTCGCAGCACAAAGGACGCTCGAAAAGGACGCATAGGTATACACAGGACAAGCGTGACTAAACAACTGTCAGGGTTGTTACGTGTTTGTATTTGATCAACGCGCTGCGAGTGACCACAATACATAAGGCGACGATGTTGTTGTTGCCTCTGACATGGCTCATACCCACTCCGGGGGATTGGCCAAGAATTCATTATATGATACTGTTAGATTTTTCGAAGCTGTTTGATATTTATTTTTCTTTTAAACTGTGGCACGTGGAATGACCCCTCTGCGTCTTCTGCCACGCGGTGGCGTCTGACGCCAAGGGCCAAACAACGAAACGTTCCTTTCCTTCGACCGCGTCTTCACCTTACGTGAGGCCTCCTTACAGCCAAGTACCGACAGAGGAAGCAAGCGTACTCTGAAAGCTCCCTTCACCCGTCCTCGCGGGAGGAATGGTTGCCGCGCTCCTGCGTTCGAGATTACCGAATATAAGCTTTGCTCACAAGCGTTTATTCTGTAAAAAAAAGTTGGGTCACCACATCACTTCCAAATTGAAGTGTTAATATAGAGACGCGTGTACGCTTTCTTCCAACTGCGATTACTAAATGTGAAAAGCCACCGTAGTCGAGCGCAAAACGTGGTGCGGTCCAGCAACACTGAAACGCCCGCCTCTTTAAACGCTGTCAGTCTAAACGCGCTTCACGAGTCAGACATGCCTGCGAAAACACCCTTCTCCCCGCAGAGGTGGGGTGGGAGGGTTGCCTCGGAAACAAGCATCACGTGGGCTAGCTCATCACGTGGGTTAGCTGTGAGGTGAAGCGCTCGTTCAGGGCCAGGAGCGGACCTAAGGGCGCACGAAGGTAGCCCCAAAGCAACCTTAAGCTGAGGAAGCGCTAAGGAACCCTTCACCGAGGGCTCCTCAGGGAGGAAGCTTTCAGAGTGACATAAGGCGGCCTCACCAAAATGAAGGCTTCCTTACTGAGGAAAGGAATGTTTCGTTGTTTGGCCCCAAGTGTGCCCGGTGTTTTTTTTTTCCTTCCACGTCATGCGTGGTGCAAAAGGGGGGCCACTCTTCGTGCGCGTCTCACGGGCAGTTTTCAAACTGAACGAAACTGCAAAAGCGTTGCGCGATAGAGAACACGCTCAAGCTGTTTCGAGATCTGCGTACCACGAGCGGCAAATTGTGCATATGAAAGCTTGCCGTTATAGCGCTAGCCCAAGCATGGCGCGTGGCTGTGTTGGCTAGCGCAGCAACGCGCCATGCTTGGGCTAGCGCAGCAGGCTGCGGAGCGAGGGGTCGCTGGTTCGAATCCCCGATCAGGTGATTTGGAATTTTTTTTTCTGCTGATTTATTTTTCTTTATGCCTTTTTTATATATAAATACATATACATATCCGGGACATGACGACGACGGCAAATATCAGCCGAGAGTGTCCATATAATTGCTATCGCAATAATATATAGGAAAGTAAAGGGGAGAGGGAAGTGCGATAAATATTGGGTATATGCGCACTTGAAACCTTGGGCCGCGTCGTTCAATGAGTTGACTCAGTTGTAGACGTTTCAATACAGCAACACAGTTGTAGACGCGCCCGGTAAGCCCACGATCAATCTCGTAGCCGGGGATGGCACCCCCCTTCCATATTGTTGCTTCTTCAAATAGGTATATTCCTCAATATGGGTGCTTTCCTCAAATAGTCAAAACAAGTGTCCCCCCCCCGGGGAGCTTCGGGGAGCTTCGATTAAAAACAGCTTCGCTCTTCAAATATGTGAGAGGCCACTACTCGCGCACTACTTTGCATGACAACGACTCCGAAAATGACTAGGATCTGTCGCACTTTTTTTTCGTATACCTTGTATTCGACAAAATACAAGATAGTTTTGCGTAAACTGCGGCTGAGTTATCTTCTGGCACCACAGCTGACTTTTGTAAACTGGGGTCACGTTCTTGGAAAGAATGCCTAATGCGTAGCGAAATAATTTATCAGTGCCCCGAACTACCAGCAACAACACACCTTGCGCCGATATGTGCGTACAATGCTTTTCTTATTACAGCTCTGCAGCAAGATCTCCCAAAAGCATGGTAAATGCCTCGGCTTTATAATCAACGGCAATTTATCTCCGATACCACTTCTCACGTACGCTTGAGTAATATGCAAGGCGAAAGCCGTGAAAGCCGCTCGTACCAGTGCAACTATACTTCCTCATCTTTACATTTGTAGACCACCGTTAAGGAACGTGAAATAAAGAGGCTCCAGCTTTAAAAACAATCCTGCAGACCCCACGCACTTCGGCAATCGATGCAATGCGAAGCATTCAGCGAGAACTTGCATACTTCGTATTGTTTCGTTATGAGGCAAAATGAAGGCATTCATGTCATAAAATGTCGTTCACTGTCGCATGCATCTGCTGCATACACGCACATACAATGTCGAATATGTCATTCTAATGAATCGTATATTGTGGTATATACAACCTGTAATTTTCGTTCGTCACTAACTCATAAGATCGGATACCATATTTGGTATATATTCAGCGAATGAAACGGCCGAGAGCGTCCTCAATCTGTGTCTACTAATTAACGCCGTGTGACAAGCATGTGATGTTTTTTTTTTTTTATGTTACCACCTGTCATTTATATTTCGTCATACAGTCACATCACGCCATACCAAGTGTGGTCTAATTCAAGCTAGCGAGGTGCTCTCTGATGCGCCATGCGTTGGATCTGCCAGTCATTCTATACATGACGTGCACGTCATGAATTTCATGTTAAGACCTGCCATTTATGTTCGGCGTACACTCATGTCCCACCAAACGGATTTTAAATGCGAAGTATTTATTTGCGTACTGCAGGCAGTTTTAGCGTATCTATCTATCTATCTATCTATCTATCTATCTATCTATCTATCTATCTATCTATCTATCTATCTATCTATCTATCTATCTATCTATCTATCTATCTATCTATCTATCTATCTATCTATCTATCTATCTATCTATCTATCTATCTATCTATCTATCTATCTATCTATCTATCTATCTATCTATCTATCTATCTATCTATCTATCTATCTATCTATCTATCTAGCCGCCTTCGTCTGGGTGCTTTCGTGATCACCCCCCTTAACTTGGGGTAAACCAAAATTAGTATGGTAGGGTAAGATGGTTTGACGAATGTCACTCGCTGGTCATGTCATGAATAATATGACAATCCCGTCGCGTACGTCGTCGAAACTTTTCCGTGATCGCCATCGAACCTGATCAGGGTCGTGTTTCTCAATCTCCGTTGGCTTATTATACAGGGTGTTTTTTTTAAGCAATACAGATTTTTCCTGAAAAAGCTATAATAGTTAGGCACTTCTCGTCTTCGCAACCAATTTCTAGGCCGAGGCGGAAAGATTTTGCCACTAATTAGATCACTTGTAAATTATTAATTAACAAAAATTAATCAATTAACTTTTTTATTATCAATTTTAGGGTGGTTGTTTATATGGTGAAGTTGTTCTACGTCACATTTTATGGCGAGCCTAGTTTTTAAAAATCGAAAATATCGCGCGTACTTTCAGAGATACGCCGTCGAATTTCCAGACCGTGATGCCGGAGAAACTGAATCTCAACGCACCGGGTGCGCCGAAAGGGCGGTCCCTGTGCTACGTCACGACGCAACGCAATGTGTGCGTGTTTTCTTTTTTTAATTTTCAATGCGAATCCTCGCTAACCTGCCTCCGTTTCACGTGCGTTCTTATTCTCGCGCTTCGCTCAACGTGCAGACGCCATCCGCGTTCCAGCGCTTATAAGGCTCATTTATCCTCCCGCGTGAGCGGGAGACGCCACAGCTGGCACCGTGCCGGGGGTCTGGACACCGGTCATCGCTAGTATGAGACGTTAAAGGCTTTCGACTTAATATTTGAGTCTTGTACCTTTCAGAAGTTAAAACTACAAAGAATCAGACAACCACCGCACATCACGCGCGAAGGACCATTGGTCGGCATGCTCTGCTAGGACGACACATCGTTTCTTGCGCGGCGTGCTATCATTTAAATGACGCAATGGGCGTTCCGGCGTGACGCAACACATTGACCGCCCTTCCGGCGCACCTGGTGCGTTAAGTTTCGGTTTCTCCAGCATCGCGGTCTGAAAATTCGACGATGTATCTCTGAAACTACGCACGATATTTTCGATTTTTGAAAACTGGGCTCGCCATAAATTGTGACGTAGAACAACTTGGCCATATAAACAACCACCCTAAAATTGATAATAAAAAAGTTAATTAAATAATTTTTGTTAATTATTCATTTCCGAGTGATTTAATTAGTAGCAAAATCTTTCCGCCTCGGCCTAGAAATTGGCTGCGAAGACGAGAAGTGCCTAACTATTGTAGTTTTTTTAGGAAAAATATGTATTGCTTAAAAAAAAAACACCCTGTATATATCTCGTTAACGAAACGGCCTGCTGGAGCACCACACCTCTGGCATGTGAATCATGTATTCGTGACATGCGTGTCAGAATTTTCATGTTATGACTTATGACTCATTATTTTCCTTCTCCGTAAACTCATGTCACGCCATACCGCTTTTGGTAAACATCCAGTAAACGAAACGGCCCCGAGAACACTAAGTCGTATTCAGATAGATAGATAGATAGATAGATAGATAGATAGATAGATAGATAGATAGATAGATAGATAGATAGATAGATAGATAGATAGATAGATAGATAGATAGATAGATAGATAGAACGCACAGGTATACACGTAGATCAAAGATCAAAGCGGCGAAAGTTGGCTAAGAAATGCTTCGCATTTAAAACATATTCATTCATGTTATCACACGCTTCATCACACCTTGTAGACGTTCCATCACACCTTGTAGACGTTTTGGCTCGCGAGCGGAGCTGCCAAACTGAATTGGTTCTAAGAACGTTGCTCGAGGTGTGATATGAAAAAAAAAGAAAAAGAATGCCGGGTACATATTGCGTCAGACGCCACCACGTGAGAGGAGACGCAGAGGGGTCATTCCGCGCGCCGTACTTTCAAAGAAGAAATATCTAAGAGTGTCGGGTTCTGCATCATCGACACTTGCAGCGCGTTGCTCAAACACAAAGGCCTAACAACTGTGACAGTTGTTTACGCTTGTCATGTGTATACCTGTGCGTTCTTTTCCAGCGTCCTTCTTTGTGTTTCAGCGGCGTGCTGCAAGTATCGAGCTCCTTGTCGTTCTTCGGATGGCATGCCAATTTCCTGCTATCGCATTCATTGCTTCGTACTTAGGCCGAAACTGTGACTTTTTTTCGTCC
This sequence comes from Rhipicephalus appendiculatus, assembly GCA_030522465.1. NCBI lineage: Eukaryota > Metazoa > Arthropoda > Arachnida > Ixodida > Ixodidae > Rhipicephalus > Rhipicephalus appendiculatus. Next base: position 37,982 of record JALIZH010021633.1, read on the forward strand.
AGACTATGGAAGCCCTGCTTACGGATGAGGCATTGCTGGCGTGAATTACGAGAGGCTTTGAAGATATGTCTGGCTCATTTATTGTTGTATCTTGTACGTTGAAACACCAGGGCGTTACGTAATTACGCGCGCGAAGCGGCGTGTGGCATAGCAGGGGCATACCAATGAAGGACGCTGGTGATCGGCAAGCGGATCGCGTGACCATTTTCCGTGCTTTACAGTTTGCAAATTATTACCACAGCACTGATCATTAGGAGCTTACATGTGATGTTTAGTTTTCGGCATGTCTGCACGCTCCATATGCACGTTTTTCAGTCAAATGATTTCATTGATAGGGCAGCGCTTTCTCCTTTAGTTCCAGTTTGGCTGCGTAACTTTGGCATGAAATTTGAAGTACTGTACAAAGGGCCTTACCGTACGCACCAGGGCAGTAGCTTATCCGTCTCGCTACCCTACTGCTACAACATTGGCTATTTTCATTTGGGTGAATAAAGATTTTTATGGTTGCACTAAAAATACCGCATAATAATAATTTTTTTTCGACAATCATCGTGGTAGATATGCATGTTTAGTTCTATTATCACCCCATTCAGATAACTTGTTTGGTTATTTTCAAATAGACTGTCGAGACTGCAAATAACACCGTTTTCTCTTGTCATTTCCAGGTTTACATCTGCAAGTGACGAGTGCTAGTAAGACGCAGAAACAACGGCCGGTGCTAGATTTTACTATACCCTGCCCAAATGTAGGTAACTCCTGCTGATAGTGTAATTTCGTACGCACACATGTTTTGTGTAAGGGCAGATATTTTCTACACTCAGACATAGCATTTCAAGTTTCGTTCCACTACATAGGTAGCAAATTGCTTGTTTGCTTAATATTATTGTAAAAACAATACAAAGGAATGACAGATCATCTTCTACACGCGACTGATGATCAAGCCATTGAGTAGTCAAGGCTTACGTGAAATGGAGCGCGGAAATGAAAGCCCCGATATGTACATTACTATGGCATAAGAAAGAAAAAATATATAAATGGAAGTACTGCGGCCCGTACCAGAAGTATAACAGCTGTTATCGGGCACGTCAGGGTCACGGCATTGGCGTCTATCACAAAAAGTTTCCTTGTTGGATTTCCCCCCAAAATAGACTCCATTTCTAACTGCATGTCACTTTTGATAAGAACACTTAGACGAAATGCTTATTTTCTGACGAAAAGGAGAGCCTTGTTGGTGACGCTACGGAAAGCATAATATCAAACCTAGCAAGGGGAACTTACACGTTGTGACAGGTCTTGCCGCCGAAATGATGAATGACGTTACCGCGCTCCTCTTTCGATCTGCATCTTCATTAAACGCAACGCCTAAGGAGGTGTAACTTCCAATAGTGAACCCTTTGTGTCACTTGACCATCCGTCTCATTTGGAGGAATATACCGTCCGGTTCGAAAATAAAATCTCGTCGGAAATTAGATGTCAATGAACAGTCGGTATTGTTGGATATTTTGCCCTGCTTGGCCGTAGCACCACCTTGAACATTCAGTCTGACTGAATATCGTCTCATCGGTGGTTCAGGCTAGGCGGTAGCGTGTCCCGTTGGACGTTAAGTCTGTGTTGGACCTACAGTCTTGCTGAACATTCTGCCCCACGGGATTCTAGGAACATTTTAATTGTAACCCGCGTCAACAAACGAGGGCTGATATTTTCCAGCATCCTTTTCCGGCTGAAGTAATATAAATGCTATAACTGCCATTCGATTTATGGTGCGTGCCAGACACAGTGTCGCAAAAAATATCCTACGTGTTAAAAAGTTAATCGTTGTGCCTGCAAATGTTAATTCAAGCTAAAATGAATTTCCTCATCCGTTCTGCGATGGAACGATGGAATGCAACCGCAAACGCAATTAACAAGAGTGGATGAACATGCCATATCACTTGGTTGTTATCTTACGTTGTTCCAGTGTATCCAGCTTTACACATTGTCGAAACAGTGCAAAGTTCCGAGATGTTACTGAGATAAACAGATCGGCTAAAAAACCACTGATTGACTTTTTACATGAACGGGGCTCAAACAACCAGTACGCGCGCTTTCATGTACTGCTACTGTATCTCTGAGGAAAATGCTGTCGCCTCGTGTGCATATACGAGTAAAACAACATTTTCTTCAAACAAAATAAATGGTTAGAAATTCGGCGCTCCCCCAGCTTACATGCCCAAACTGTGTTTATTGTGCTGAATAGTGAAGTTTAAGAAAAGGTAACGCAACGCTTTCAGAGAAACAGTATTACATGAAAAGGGCTGCTACATGATTCAGCACTGTTATAAATTCCACTTTCCACTCTCTCAACCACTTTAGCTTCTGGAAGGAAATAAAAGTATTTCTTCCTTTCAGAATTCATCACCCAGCCTCCCTTGTAGATATCCTAAAGTTCAGAAAAATGGCAGAATTACAAGTTTTAGATGGTGCAACAGGACTGACGGAAGCCTTTGTGCCGTAAGTATGGAATAGAGTATTTCGAAAAGTAACAGTAAAACGGTGCTGTAGTGCAGTTTGAGCGCGGGCTTATGGAAACAGACCCAGCCTTGCAGTGTGCGTTTGCGCGTAAAGCATACAGTTGTTTTTTTTCTTTCAAAGGTCTCCTACCAACGACTTTTGGAAACGCGATCGCCAGCGAGTTATTTTTAAACGCCAGGAACGTCTCCACCGTTTCTTAAAGCGACAATTCATAATTTCCAAATAGTGTAAACACCAAAATCATCGCCGAAAACCGCACCTACTCTCGGCAGGATGTAGTCACTCTCCATGTGACAGCGTAGGTTAGATTCATGCGAGAGCAACATCGCTTGCAGTGCCAGGGCAGTGACGTTACCACACCGAAACGCCACCTGTTACTCTTCCCGTCACCATTTCTACGGAAACACGCAGATTCGTCTCCCCCGCAGTGAGACCTTGCCATCGATATTCGGTTTGGCTGTGTTCTGTATAGCGTTGGCGTAATCCGAACATGAGCTGCCGCCTGGACATCACCAAAGTAAGAGGTGAAAAATCATTTCGTGTTCGCTCCCTTGTCAACGGACGCTGAAAAATGAGAGAAAATATTGATAGTTTTTTTTAACTATCGATAGTGTAATAATCTATCAATAGTACTACTATCGGTAAACAATCGGCATTATCGAGAGTGCAATCAATAGTACCATCAGGAGTACTGCGGCCAATAGTATAATCAATAGTGTTGTGAATAATTATGCTGTTGTAGGACGGCGATATTGCCAAATGATTTGCGACAGCCTGCTATCAGCAGTACTCAGTTCGCTTACTTTATGAGCACTCTCCTGGCGAGAGAGAGAGAAAAGCTTTTATTTTTGCAGGCCTAAAGAATCGTCCTCGTTGGGTAGAGCCCTTAGTTCAGGGCCCCATTGGCTCGCGCCACACCACGTGCGAAAGAAATAAATTAGTGCTGCAATCAAAATGCCAGAATATGTCCATAAATAAATTCGTATTCAAAAGTAACAAGTTACACCTTACAATTAAAATCTTAGCTTTTGATATTCTTATTTTGAAATCACAAAATGCAATATAAGTTTGAAGCCGCGCAGTTCCGCCACATGTGACAACTTCCTTTCTGCTATAAAGCTGAACAGTTCAGCTTAATAATGTCAGCCAATCATTCTGCTGAAGGAACGCAACCATGTCAACTTTCTTGCGCTTCTGCCTTCTTCTCCTGCTCCGCCATATACTACCACGCATTCGGAGAATCAAGTTTATGCTGCAATGAGTTCGCGCGGTTGATTTTATACTATCGATTGTACAGTGGTGAACTCTCATGTCTAGTGCATTCGACGGCTTTGGCCGTCGAAAGCACTCTGAACGGTTTAGCGCAAAAAAAAAGCAAAAAACGAAGTGCACCGTTCTCGGCATTATACAATACCACGAATCGAGAATAAGTTCACAGTATAATAGGAGCCAATCCGAGCGACTGCACTTTTTTTTCTTTTTGGCGCACACAGTTGACTGCCCGGTGGCCAAAGCAATTATCGCAGCCGCAGCGATAATCAAGAACGGAAAATGCAAGGCTGGAACTTCAGTGGCGCCGCGCATGCTCAGAATTGGCCCGTTTCGAACTGCAGATGTCGCTCATGCTGTTCAGAGTGCGACACTCCATCGTTCTAGACATGTGTGTTCACCACTGTACTTTCAAACTTACTGTCGATAGTGCTATCGATAGTTTCTTGTACCATCGATAGTTCGATAGTGGCTCAGCTATCGATAGTATCGATAGTACCATCGATAGTTCTGCATCACTATCATGAACGCTTGTGAGCTTCCACTCGCACTGAACTCGCACCGTGTGATCTTATAGGCCCCCCTGGAAGGCGTCGAGTCTCGAGGTGGCGCGTGGTAGTTGTCACTCTCATTGCCGGCAAATATGTCGCTTCTGGACTTACAAGCTGTGGATGGGCATGGTGTGCTCGTTGGGCCCGTTCTGGTTCAGTGTGAATCACTAGTGATTTCGCAGTCATACCGAGAGCCTTAATACTATCGGTCTGCTGTTTAATTCGCATGACCTGGATGGCAGTACTAGTCGTATTGGTCGTTGCAATTTCCAACACAGCTTCAAGCTTTGTTTATCGCAAGTCTTCCATTTTTACTTTTTTTCTCTTTTTTTCCCTTGTTGACTCTGCCGGGCTAACTGAGTTTCGTTTGGCAATCGGACATTGTCAGTTCCCACGCAAGCATTTGCTGCTACCTCATTTTAGTTCAGGCCACAGTCCCTCTCGCGCTTTGAATATGTGAAGTACTGGTAGATTTTTGTTGGTTTTCCAGCCTTAGAATTTTGTCATTGGCCACTGCCAATGGTTGTTGAAGCAATTTTGTGTGTTCCACCAGCACCTTCGTCTGTGATTTTGGTCTTGTGGTGACGTGGCCAGGGACTGCGCTGAAGACATGTTGCCTCCACGTACTCCTTGGGTGGCTCTGGAGCTTGATCGGCACTCCCAAGGTCGTGATGCCGATCGGTCTCTTCGTGGCAGGGCTTCCAAGGAAGCTCGTCGCTCATGATTTTCTTGCGTTGTATCGGCTTGGCAATCCAATGTGCCGCTTTCCCAAGTTAACCGCTTGCTGGTCTCCTCTCGCTCGGTACTGCAAGGCCTAGACAAAGATCTTCCCCGACTTCGGCTCCGGCGCCGGCCCAAGAGTGGAGGGAACTACTCTGATCGATCCCGGAGGTTCTCCTTAGTTCTCAGTCTGGAGCGGGATGGCCTTGCCACTCTTGCTGCTCGAGGTTGCGCCCGGCTATATGTGTTACTGGTCTATCTATCTATCTATCTATCTATCTATCTATCTATCTATCTATCTATCTATCTATCTATCTATCTATCTATCTATCTATCTATCTATCTATCTATCTCTCTAGAGGAGGAGGAGGAGAAGGAGAAGGAAAGGAATGACAGGGAGGTTAGGCAGTTCTCAGACCGGCTGGCTACCCTGTGCTGGGGAAGGGGGGTGAGGGGGAGTAAAAGATGACAGAAAAGAGGTGTTATACACAGGAGAAGAAAAAGAAAAAAAGGGGGGGAAAAAGAGAAAGGAGAACAATAATACTATGATCGACATTGATTAGAGTCTGGGTGCTCTCGTGCTCACCTCATTAACTTGGTGTGGACCAAAATTGGTTTGGAAGGGTAAGAGAGTTTGAGGAATATGACTGTCTGGTCACGACATGAATATGTGAAAATTCTGTCGCGTACGTTGTAAAATGCTTTATACTAGACACTTGTGGCACATACCCGTATATTACAGGCCGTGGTACGCGAGTATGAGGCACATGCGATTGACAGTCTATATCTAACCCGGAGTGGCGTGGAGCCTATCTATATCAGGGGATTCGAGTGTGTCGTGCACAGCAAGTGACCTGCACCGACGGGGCCGTATATAGCAACCCAGCAATGTGACTGTTTAACATAGCGGGCATCGCACTGCGCCAAGCTCCAGACGCCGTAGACACAGACGTATGCAGCCTAATTGGTGACGTGTGTGTTGCGCACATAAAGCACAATGGTTGCGACATCACGCTCGCCGCCATTTACCTGAGCCCCAGAGCACAAAAGGATTTCGTTAAAAGCTTCTTATCTACGTTCCTTGACTATTACGCCACTGTCGGAGTGACTTCTCGCCGCAATAATTCTGCCGAGTAGAGCATGCCGCTCATCATTGCCGGTGACTTTAAAACCCAACAACACTTAGTTCACACGATACATAAAAGACGTTTTCGATGTGGACAGGGCTTCCCAAGACCTCGTGGCCACGAGGAACGGAGGTGTCATTGATCACTTTTCATGTTTATAATAGATATCAACAATTTTCAACATCTTAACTCTGGGTCATTTCACGCCAACCTTCGCAAGCGTGGCACTCGCCTAAAATCAATTTCTATAACAAAATCTGAGACAATTACACACATATAGACATTATTTGTACAGCATTTTCACGAAATATATTAAGCGTCAAATATTTTTTGCCCACGTGACCACCATTTGAAATCACGAAATGGTGAAAAACCATGTACGAAAAAAAATTTCCTATAAAGCGACCGTCTCGCGCATTCTTTTTTTTCAACACTTGATTTCTTGCGTTTTGCAAGCATTGTGCTTTTATTGTAAGGCACTACTTTATAGTAAATTTAAATTTTTCACTCCTTAGCGCATAGGCAAAATTGAGTAAAGCGTTTTCGGGAATTTTTCTAAAAAACACGATTATTGATAAAATGCATAAACTTCTCACACCTTTGAGAATCAATAGGTGTGAAAAAAAAACTGAGTCTCAACGTTAATGTAAACTGGAGGAAGGAGCCATGAGCGGGGCCATATATGGATGATCAACACGAAGTTTATATATGTATTCCGCAAGGAACGGTGCATGATGTTACCACGCATTCACGCCTTCCGTACGTCGTCCGTGGCCCTACGGACGGAATATGCCAACCTATTTTTCATAGCTAACTTGAGTGGTTGCAGGCAGCAGGTTTTGGTTAAAGTAGCATTTGTCAGTCCTGTAGCATGCACTGTATTACAGCTGTTATTTGACCACAACATGCGTTTTTTGTTGCGTAGTAGTCGGCCGCCACCTCCAGTGTGGACCAATGCAATGAGTAACGCAATTCATTCTTGGGGGGCATAGTGGCATCTAAGCCAATCGCATTGTAATATTTTTACCTCTGTTTATCATTTCCCTAACATGTAGCATAAATAATAAAGTACTAACAAAAAATAACTTAAAACCTTGTGCTGAAAATACACTACCACCTTTTAATGCGACAAATTCAGTTGCTTTGTATTGCCCCCCATAGCAGTATAATGTAATGGTGGGACTAAACTTCAAAACTTTTTGTCTCCACTAAAAAAAACTTCAGATAAACTCTCTCTTAACAAAGTTGCTATGAATCTCAGTCGTATGCGCGTGATGCTGATTTTTTCGTGGGCCACCTTAGGGTGCTGCAGACGTCTCAACACAGGCCGAAGTGGCATTTTTTGCCAAGTGCAGGATTTTATTCGAGAGCCTATGCGCCGCACACAGCCAAACCAAAAATATTACAAAATAGTACGTTTTATGGAAAGTTTATGGAAAGTTCTATGGAAATGTTCAAAGAACGCGGGGAATGGTTGATTTTAGGGAATATTTTTTGCGTACCTCCTTTTCCGCAATTTTGTTAATTTCAAGTTGTGGTCACTTTTCTCATTTATGTTTCCCTAGTTATCCGAGTGTCAACAGCCCATTAGACGCGTATACGTGACACATGGGCACACGTGACACATGGACGCATATTCGGGATGTGGGTGCGCGTAACCACCAACACGGACAAATACAAGAACATTTGAGCCTATCACTGCTGGTGCTGGTAATGCGCACGCTAGTAGTGGCGTCGTTACGCAACTACGAACAACCAGTTCTCACATGTGCATGTTTTCTAGATAAGTGAATGCGTATAAAATTTCTACATATGTTTACTGAGTACTACATCCTTCCGCCTCGTAACCTTATGCTCATTTTATATGTGCGAAATAACCAACTTGACGTAAATTTCTCATTATTGATTGCCTCGGTACATAGGATCTGCCGAATTTTTTTAGATATACATTCAAAATTACCAATAAATTCAGAACACCATTCTTTCCGCATACATACACAAAGCTGTTACACATTTGAAAATATGCTATAGATGCAGAATATGCTCTGTACTAAAGAAAAACATTGTCATAATCAAACAGTTCTTCTTAGTATCATGGTTAACAGCAAGAGAAATAAACAAAAAAAATCAACTAATTATACAAGGATGGTTACATGTAAGTGCCTATGGACCTAAAACCCCAAATATTATTAAATATTATATTATCGGTGACTGTTTCGCATTAGATTCATTCCCATAATGCATGAGATCTGCCGAAATATTTTCTCCTGCATGTCCAACTGATTCAGCGTAGTACGTTTGAATCCAAGAATAAACGTTGCACTACGTTTCCTTCACTGAGACCATCTTACAAACACTGTACGCGCTTTTGAAGACGCACGTGAAGAGGGAAAATACTGCGGAGGTAATTTTCCTTAAGCTCCTACATAACCCACATATTGCGAAGATTATCTCCGCATGACCCTTATCCTCCGCTCCACTTCTTCTATTTGAACTTTCTACAACGTCACATCACCATAGACTCTATCTAGAGCCTTTACAAAGCGTTTTGCAATGCTTGTCATAACTCTACTTTCGAAATAATTTCTTGTAAGATTATTCTTGCGTATATTATGTAATTGTAAGGCTCATGCCACTTCTTATTTAAAAGCACCCGCTAGTGGTGTTATAAAAATATTCTGATGAATATAATGCGCTGAACCCTGTTTACGCAAAATTCGCCTCAAGCAGCGCTCACGCTATTACGTTACTTCGATTCGCCGCTTCTGCTTGTCGTGTTCCGAGATACGATATCGCAAGAAAAGCATGGCGCCTTGAATCTAGCATTGTATGTTTTACGATTTATTAAATTCGCCCTAATTATCTTGTCGACGGCAAATTTGAACTGGCCTTTTCATCCGATGGAAACCTTTTCAGAGACGCCAAGGAAACATAGTGCTGAGCGGAAAATGCGAAGACGGAAAGTGCAGAGGTACAATATATTATTTAGGCCGAGCGTAGTGCTATGAAAGCAGCGACATCACAAGATAGCCGGAAAAAGTCAAGGCTGTAGACAACACAGGTACATCTAAAATAAAATTGAATTAACGGCCATAAAATAAAGCACTAAAATTATTTTTGTGCTCTTCATTGCCGTTGTATGATATAGTCTTACGCAGCAATGTATATTAGCCGTGTCAAGAATTATAAAAGAAATAACGCCTTCTTCACCAAAGCTAAGAGCGCCATTGGGTTAACATTTCTCAACGTAATAAGGTTCGGCTTCATAATAGACGAGTGAAGTCGCACTGAAATACCTGTACTGGCATGCGTACACTGCCACGTACTCCTGGTTTTCGTGTTCTATATCAGAATTTTAACAACCTAAAGCTACTGATCGCAAATGAGTTCTGCGGAATCCAGCAAGGTGGCGGAAGGGTTAAGAAAGGGAAATAGACAACCACCCATTTGTAGCACGAAGTCACAAGGAAATCCATACGGATTTCTCAGAAAGAAAAGCTTCTTAGTTGCCGAAAAATTCGTCCTGTTCCGGGGTCTATTTCCCATTCTTAACCCTTCCGCCGCCTTGCGGGATTCCGCAGAACTCATTTGCTTTACTTGTGTCCATGTGCTTCCAGTTGTCGATGAATTCGCCCTCGCGCTGCCAATTGCTAGCTTCCTGGTTAGCTCAATTGGTAGAGCGACCGCCCCAGAAAGGCGTCCAGGACGAAGTTTTCGGCAACTAAGAAGCTTTTCTTTCTGAGAAATCCGTATGGATTTTCTTGTGGCTTCGTGCTACAAATGGGTGGTTGTCTATTTCCCTTTCTTAAAGCTACTGAGTGTCATTGCTTGGCAGAGCATGCGCCCTAATCTATTACGACGTTTTCGAATTTTTCCAATGTTGGAACAGAAATGCATTGATAACTCATTTTTAATGGGATTTACTGCGAGGACGATTTATTTATTCATGAATTTACGCTAACGCGTGCGACCACTCGAATCCGCGATGACAGTGCATCGCTTGTTGCAAGGTGTCGCTACACAAAAAAATTGCGTTCACAGTGTTATAAGCGCATTTTATTTTGAAGTTCACGCGCAATAATAATAATAATAATAATAATAATAATAATAATAATAATTCAAAACAAGGGCAGTATGGAGGAACACCTATATCAGCTAGGAATCGCAGTGAAAAGCTTCCACTAAGCCACGCAAGCGTTGCAACATCGAAACTGGACGATCTTAAGACTAATCTGGGGGGCTATGCAGGAGGGCCTGAGGTTCTCGGGCACACTAGTTTTCTCCGCGCTCGCGCGCTCGCGCTACGGCGGTTATGACGCGAAGACAGTGCGGAGCGCGCGAGAGCAGCGTTGATAAAAAATTGGCTGCGTATCTACGTGCTTCGCTGCAAATGTCGTCGAAAGACGATAGTCGTGTGCCGGCCATACTACTTTGTTTTTCCTTGCCTCAGACAGCGCCTACTCTAGGCCGCACCTGGCTGGCATTGATAAAATAGAGGCGCTGCGCGAGATATGGACGCCATCCAAATACATGAGCTTGTGCTGAACCAAGGGCCACTGCCAGCGGCAGCACCTTCTCGTCGGCACATGGCTTTTTCGTGCAGAGCGTCGCAGTTCGTGCACAGCGTCGCATTTTCAGCGCAGCCTAAAAACACTACACTGTAAACGAAAATATACCCAGCCGCGGGGTTTCGGGGGATGATGCTCCCTCTCAGCTCCGGTAGCCTCACTCAAACCGGAATGCTCCGGAGCATATACATTCGTTTTCCACCCTTTTACTTCGGTGGGCGATGGACGGAGGGAAGCGGGACGAGTTCCCTGATTTTTCTCCGGTGAATGCTCCGTAAGTGCTCCGGCGCATCACTTATGCTCCGTGGATGCTCTGCAAATACTCCGGCGCAGTGCGGGTACAGCTCCTCCTTTCCAGTGACAAAGCGTCCCCCCGCACGACAGGCGTCTCGTTAACAATGCGTAGGCTGAGAGGCAACAATGAGGCTGGACAACCCCGGAGTAACGTTTGAAAAAGCTTTTGTGGTGTTGGGATGCCTTCACTGGCAAAAAGATCAACGACAGGGAAAGGAGGAACGTAACTTGCTGAAACTTGCTAGAAGTGACGTAGGCAGCCTCGCCGGGCAGCCGGTCCCCACAAACCAACATGTCGCAGGCCAAGCCACCCGAATCGAAGTGCAGCGAGGATTGCGCGAACCCTTCGCCCGCGTTCGGGAAAAGGAAATCGTTCTGTGCACCTTGTGGACATCACAAGCGACTACAAGCATCAACGAAGGTTGTCATCGACAGAAGGGAGTTGCGGGAACCTTAACCTCTTCAGACCTGAGGAAAAAGTACTTAAGGCGAACTCTTATAAACTCTTTATTTTGAGCATTTGGGGGGTCACGAAACACTTCTCGGAAGAAGAAAAAAACAAAATCTGCAATTTCAGAGGAGAAAATGGATGTACCCATTTCGGTACTTCAGGCCTAAACTGAGTAAAAATCAACAGAGCCATTTTTTTTTAGAAGGCAAGGAAACAGCTGACATTTAGAGTGTTTAACGCGGGTTTTCACGCTGTTATCTTCATTGTGGCGTATTATCTGGAACTTTGGAGGCACATGCCCTGAAAAATGTCCCTGCATGTGAAATCGGGCCTCATTAGCTGGTATTGAAACCACTTTGCTATGTTTTGGGACTTCCAGAGATAAGCCAATTTGAGCATCCAGCTCTACTGCATTTTGGAATTCTTGCATTTGCTTGACGTGTGCCTGAAGTGGCGTTTTCGCCACTCTGTTCTTAAACTTCAATTGGTCGAGAATGTTTTAGCTGCAACGTCTACGAGCTTGCAGTCATTCCTGCATTTCATCCTGGGATTCATCGCCACTAGTTACAAAAAGGGGGGCAAATACCCTGATGGGCCACTTCATTGTATGAATATCTGTGAATATTTGTCCTGAATTAAAGCACGTACGTGTCGGAAAGGTCCACACCACCCATATTGTTCATGTATGCTTTGTTGCAATGGGGATGCCGTACATCTACTTTTTTTCTCCTGCTATGACCTACGCGTACCCGTATTTGTTCTACCCCTTTTCCATTGGGCCTAGTCTGCCTCTTTTCAAAATCGAGCCGCAACATTGAACTTGGAAGCTCACTGGTGCATCATTATCTTCATCATCATAATCATTATCATCATCACTGCTGCTATCTGACCATTCTTGCTGCTGTGCAGCTCACCCGCAATGTCGCCTTCATCAGACAAGTCAATATGACTCTAAAAGTAGCTCTTGTATCTCCTAGTCACTGGGAAATCTGCCTGCAACACAAAACAAAATTGAACGTATTTTCAACGCATTGACCTGAAGTACCCGATTGGGTACATTCATAAGTAAGTTAAGCTATCTCAGAGGCAACACAAAGCAACAAGTCCGAAATGTGCGTGCACCTTCTCTAGTCTATCGTTATCGTTTATACTCACTGTTTAACAAAATATATGTAGCATTTCATTAATTAAGAAAAAATCTAATCTCACCTGGTCGACTGCACGCGCTATCCTCGCATAAACCCGCCATACTTCTTTTTACTGCGAGCGCGTACATGGGCATACGGGGATATGTCGTGGACATTTTGTTAACTGATGCTTCCGCTCACAGAAACATCAAGTTTCGTCAAGCGGTCTTCAAACATAGGATCACAGCGCGCGTTTTTCAAATGTACCCATTTGGGTACCCACGGACTGAAGAGGTTAATCGTGTGATGGTTCCGTGCAACGAACGACACATTGTGATCTCGCGAGTGGCGAACGATCCGGCGGTCGCTGGTGCGGCGCAAAACTGGTGAGTGAGCTCTTCTTGAATTCTCTGTGTTATTCTTTTCAAAAAAGTGCTAAAATTGAGTAATTTTGTGTTGATAACCAAGTAGGTTATCAAGACTAGGCTAGCTTTGCAAGATGGCAGTAAAAAAAATTCAGTGGAAATATTGAAAATGCGTTGTTTGGAACACGTGCTTTTCTTTCTTAATGTGAATAACTTCGGTAATTTTAAGCACACCACTCTAATATTTGGAGCGCTGATCGACTCTCCGTAGATATGCATTAATGAAAAACATCATAGTTGTGGGTTGATTCCATAAAAGGTTATTAATTTTATAAGTAAACCTAATTCGTTAAAAGATATTTTGGTCTGATCAGTATACATAAACGGTAATATTTGTCGGTTTCCATATTAATAAACGCGAAGTCGAGGCCTCTCATTACGTATAAATTATTTGGATTTATCATGTACACTAAATTAATAAAACGAAAATAACTGAAATCAGCGTTAATTTGTTATAAATTTAGCGAATTGGGCTTGGGAAATGTGTTCGGTACAGACTTTTAGAACGCATATACGTACTCATATTGGTGAAAAAATTATTTTGATTGTATTAATGGTATCTGAGATATTAATCTAGAAGTATAATTGGCCCTTCGGCGGACATGGTGCTTTCATGACAAAAGAGGGGGGAAAGGGGCTGACGAGACCAGTGACGAGGAATGCGAAAGGAAGGTGGGGTTGCTTTGCAGAACGTGCTGTGGGGCGCGCGATGTTTGTCTGGATGGGGAGGTTGGTTCACGCTTATTTCTGCAACCCATTTGAGAGCACCGCTCACCGTCGTTGGGTATGGCAGTGAAAGAAAAAGAAAAGAGGGCACCTTCTGAGAAACTGGCAGTCTTTTCTGTGTTGATGGGAGAGAGAACTATCGCGCTGCTGCAATTTTTTTTCTGTGTTCAGTCCTGCTGCCATGGCCGTGAATGCAGTCTTTTCTTTTCTTTTTTTTTGAGGAGGGGGGGAAGGGGTGAGTTGAATTTCCCCCACCAAACGGGCAAAACTGTCAAAATGTTCGCCTTCATGTCCCATATCTCTCTGAGAATAAAACACTTCTTTCTATCTTTCTCTGACGAACAGTGCGCGAAGACGAGACATGGTATTGGCCTGGACGATGCAACGACGCTGGCCTGTCAACAGAAGAAGGAAAAGAAAATTCCTCGAATCCTGGTGCACACGTCGTGACACCTCGGCGTGCATCACCATCCGTGGCCTCCTGCCGGACGTCTTGACGGACCTGTGTGTTGAGTAAACTGGTCCACCTCCCCTCATTTCTGTAAGTGTACTATACTGATGATGCAATTGGCATAGTTGGCGTAATGCTTGTACTTTTGATTGCTAATTTATTTCGTTAAGTAGGAGTAAACTTTATTTTGTGCTCGAGCCTGTTCGTTTGGAAACGATACATGCTCATGCAATAACTATTTTGAAAAATGTTCATTACGATAAGTTTCACGACAGAGCGGGCGCTGCAAATTAAAAAAAAAGAAATACAACGCGAACTTCTCTCCAAGCAAAGCCGAATAAAGGTACGTTTTTCTTAAGAACCGGCCGCAAGTATACAAACTGTAGCCTAATATGCTGGAAGTAGGACGATGAGCACATACTAAAATGTGACTGTAATAATCATGCAGTTATAATATTTTAGAAAATTAGCAAGTTAATCGGGAGAGGTATTCCTCATGCGGTCTTCGAGAGTACCAAAAGTCGCTCATTTTAGTGGAAAAAATGCTTTTGAATCTGTCAGCAGAAGTAGAGGTATCGATTTAGAAATATATGGAAAATTTTCGCCCATTTTGAACTTCGTCCGCGGCACGGAGGTGTGTTTTTATCATGGAGCGGCTGGCTGACACCGGTGTGCATGTGATATGCTTCTTGATATTGAGTGCTCGGCCTGTCTTTCTTGTGTGGTCCGTTTAAGAACCTGGGTGTTCTCGTGGACAGGCAGACAGTATGGGAATTAATCAGTACCCGTGGCTTCAGTGTCCTCAATTTTCGTGCCTCTGGCATGATTTGCAGTTCTCATGTATAATTTTTTTTATAAATTATGCAGGAAACAATCAGCTGAACCTTTGCGTCGTCAATGAATGTGATGGATGGTCCTTCGGAGATGGTTCCCGGCGGCTACGCTTTCTTCGTTTGTTGTGCATCGTTTTACGGCATTCTGGTCTTCATTTGAACGTGCTGCGCTTAAAACTTGTGCGCTGCTGATTGCATGTGATCTGTCTTCTTGTGTTCTTTTTGGTGGCTTTTTGTATATTTGTTTCTTCTTGTCTTCTTTTCCCAAATGGTGGGTCATCAGCCACAAAGTGCAGCATATTTTGAATAAATCAAGCAATAAGAACTCAAGTGTTCTCCTGAACTTCAGCTGCTAGAGCTCTGTGGAAAAAATACGCAGTAACTCTGCAGTGTTTGCATGAGAATTCCTTCATTTAACCGATGCGTGACACGATCAGCATAGAATAAACAAACAGCGGAGCAAAGAATTAAAAAAGAATACTCGTGATCCATCGCACTGCAATTCCATCCGGATGAAGTAAGGACATTCGTAAAATACTCCGGAGGTGCCACGCGAAAATTCCGGATAGCCGGAGTGAAAAAGCAGCGAAAACTACTCCGGAGGTGCCCCGCATTCCCTCCGGCCAGCCGGAGCAAAATGCCAGTAAAAAGTGCCCTCCGGCGGCGCCACGCAATCACTCCGGTCGGCCGGAGTGAAATATCGATGAAAAGTACTCCGGCTGTGCCACGCAATTGCTCCGGCCAGCCGGAGTAAGAACTTTGCTCCGGAGGTCTGGAGGAAAAATTACTCCGAACAGGGGGGGTCGCTAGAGGACAGGCGTTTTACTCCCACCGGGGAGTAATTTTATTTTGCAGTGTAGGGTCTTTAGAATTACGTATCTATGTATTTTCTAATAAGGAAACACACGTCCTGATACTTACATAGTCATGTCACGCCTCAGATATGCGTAGTATTTGCTTTTTAAGCGAAAATTTTCACAAATATGAACGCAAACACCAGTTCAAGATGGCTGGGCGTTCAGAAAGTGGTTAAACTTTGGCCGAGTGTCTGAATCGGGGGACGGGGGGACAGAGAGACAGCCAGACCAAAATGTTTGCGTTGAAGTATCCCAAGACAGACTATCGTCTTTAAAAGCATAGCGTCACGAACGCCTGTGCGGCATTTGAGGCGGTTTTCCCAGGAACACCGCGAGCCGCGTCAACGGCGCCACTCAGTCCACATTTCAACAGTGCAGCCAATGTATATGTAAACTGGTAGCGTAACTTCCATAGAAGCCCATGTATCCAGTGGCTGGCGGCTCGTTGCCACCGTCGCCATCTACGTATGGAGGGGACAACTAACAGCAAACAAAAAATAAAACATAAAATATGACGTCACAACCGGAAGCGGTAGCGACGTCGTGCATTTGCCCTGACATGGCGCGAAATTGAATTTTTTCTTAATTGCTGGCCTTTTACATGCCTTTTGATAAATACGCGATTTTACTGCGCCTTTATGGCTCGCCAATTGCGTGCGCGAGAGAAAAGGAAGACGAACAAGAAAGATTGAGGAAGCATGGTTGTTTATTAGCCAAATAGTGTACTTGCAATATACACCAAAACATTGCAGATGAAGAAATTATGATACAACTGTTCACGAGCAAAATAGCACAATAATTCGAAAACTCACGTTGCCCAATCGTGGAAAACCACTGCAACGAGACAGCAGCCTTGAGAATATCACTTTGGAAACATTAGAGCACAGCGTTTCTTTGCTTGGCGCGTCGCATTCACCGTCACGAAAGGCGAGGGCACGCCAGCCGTGCGTCAGTGAAGGCAGTCGGCAGTCACAGGAGCGGCTATCTGCACATTCTGTGAGCCAGTACAGCTCTGAAATGTCACGCCAGTAAACAGCACATAGGCAAATAAATGGACTACTGAAGCTATACGCACTAAACCACCACGCAAATGGGAGCGATGCCTCGTTGACCCGGCAATGCGCCGAACCGCTGGCCGAACTAAGCACAAGCCCTGATAGCAGACTGCCTGCATACGCCCCCCCTCCCCCCCCATTTATGGCGCTCGACCAAAAAATGAGGAAATCAACCATTTAGCCAAGTGTCAGATAAACCGTAAATTAAATTTCTAGTTTACATTGGCATATATTAAAATATGAGTATTCAAAAAAACAATTGCCTTGAGTTTTTGGTTCTTTTTATTTGTCCCCTCCTCACCTAGTCGCGCTTCAATCCTACGGCGGGCGTTGATGTCTGCGGCAATAGGTTGTCGACCACTTTTCATTCCAAGTTTCACGACCCATATGATTTGACCATGGTGCAGCGACGTCAGCCTGATTGTGGGGCGATCATTTTGCTAACTCAACATTTCGCCTCCCACAGGCGTGTTCGTGGGCGTTTGTCCTCGTTCGGGCCAGTTTTTTCGATCCACCTGGAGTACGAAAATTTCCACACTCGAAGCCAACAAGTACGCACGCGCAATGCTCTGGTGAAGCTCGTTTCACTTCTACAGACTATTGCAGATAAATATACGGACAGGTTGTCACCAGGGGCGCTCGCGTCATGGCGGCAACACAGCTTTGAGTGGTACGTCGTGAGCGCGGTGAAATTGAATGCGAGACACCGCAGCCACGTGATGACACGACCCTTACCTCTCCGTGGGTATGTGCATAGTGTGCGCAATCAAGCTGATAGATTTATTGTGCCCCTCGGTGGCGTTGAGACGTGAGCACTGCTCCTCTGCAAGAGGAAACATGGTGGGTGCACCCGATCTTCGCCGTGGGCGTTTGTCAATCAAACTGATTGACGCACGAACACATGTACTACAAGGTCGTTTATTCTAAGAAGGCCTCAGTTCAGCTCGTGTCTGTCATAGTGCCGGTGTGACTGCCGAGCGTTTCATGCGCTGGACGCTAAGCAGCACCTTCGTTGCATATAAAATGATTTGGTCAGCTCGCACTACTTGTGCAAGGCTACAGCCATTGGGGAGTTTGCGATCACTTAGCTTCTTCCAGCCTTTTACGTGGCTCGTCTACTCAGTTTGCTTCAGAGTGAAAACCGCGTCGGTGGAGTCTTAATTTTAAGGGTACAAATTAGCTAGGGCTCAAATGAAAGGACATTGAACAGTTTTGTCTTCAGTGGTCATGATTTAATTAACACGGCAATAACTACCTCTGGTGCAATTAGCAAGGCACTGATAAGTATGGAGCTAATTAGCGTAACCCTAATTAGCGTGATCCTACTGAGTGTTTTATTTTAAATAAGGTCCTAATTAGCTTGGACTTAGCACGCTCGCAGTTAGCGCCGCACTAATTAGCGTTCATTTTGCGCACGCAGCTAAGTCATAGCTTTACATGGCTTCACTAGCGTGGTTTTCATTCAAATGTGACTTAATTAGCTCGTCCTTAGCATGACATGGCATAATTAGCTTGGTCATTGCATGTCCTGACTTAATTGGCTAGGTATACCGGCCGAACAACTACCTAATCAGCCGCGCGCACCTGCTCTCGGAGGTAGCAGACGATAAAGAAGAGGACGAAGGGGAAGCGCACCGGCCGAGTAACGCGCTAGAATGTACAACCCGACCATGATTATTACACACGTGGCTCGGTGATTAGCTAAGGCAGTCATGTTGTAAGGTGTTCTCAGAGGCCACGTTGCTGATTATTCTAAAGGACACTTAATGGAGACATTAAAAGCTTGAAAATGGCCCGTGCCTCTAAAAAACCCAGAACTACAAGACAACCTACGAGCGCAAACAACGCAATGAATTCCTAAAGACGGAGAGAGCAGGCGGAGGCAAGCGGAGGCGCCGCGTGGCCACGCCGGCGGCGCCCCTCCGGCGCCGGGGTGAGCGGGCGGGCCCGCCACTACGACGCCGAACGGCAAACACGCGATATGTATGGCGTATACGGCGGCGCCTTCATCAAGGAAGTCAGTCGAAATGCGCTTCACGAGTGTGCTGTGACTCCTCTATAAATGCGAACTTCCTTTTCGGCGCGTACCTTCCAAAAGGGGTGAAGTGAATACCCGAAGAGAGTCATGGTGTCGTGACCCTCTTCTGACTATTTTTCTTTCTTAGAGTATAGGCTTGTCAGAAAGCAGTAATCACCAAGGTCGCCGAGTCCTGGACGCTTATTGGAAGCTTGCGAATAAATGTGCGCTTTAATAAGTTGTAGATGCCTTCGAGAAAAGCTATATATACTTGGGGACTTCACATCTCTTCTTTTTTTAAAGTATTACGTGACAAATGTGCTCGCGATCAATGATATCAGAATGAGACAGTAAAGCGTTGAATTCTGTCAATTTTCGGGACCATTCCTCTATGTTACAATACAAGGTCGTACTTTAGACACACAAAACACCGATATTATAAGAGTGGTATCGAAGAGGGCGGGAACCTTTACCATTACTATAGGTATGTGGTGTGTGTGTTCGCTCGTAAGTGCGTGCGTCCGTGCGCGCGCGCGCGCAGGTATCGCTAGCCGGTTCAACTATTAAAGGCGAAGCTTAACGGTCCCCCTATTTTTTCTAAGCCTGCAAAGTGTCACATCTGTACGACGTGTTTTGGATATCCTTGGTCAGTCAACGAGATATAGTTTCACCTATTGCAGTTTATTAAGGCAAAAGACTTTATTGTCTCATGCTCACGTCCGTCCGGTGTCCGTCCGGCGTCCGGTGTCCGTCCGTCCATCCGTCCGGTGTCCGTCCATCCGTCTGTCTGTCCGTCCGTCCGTCCGTCCGTCCGTCCGTCCGTCTGTCCGTCCATCTGTCCGTCCATCTGTCCGTCTGTCCGTCCGCCTGTCCGTCCGTCCGTCTGTCCGTCCGTCCGTCCGGTGTCCGTCCATCCGTGCGTCCGTCCGTCCGTGCGGTGTCCGTCCATCAGTCCGTCCGTCCGTCCGTCCGTCCGTTGTCCGTCCGTCCGTCCGTCCGGTGTCCGTCCGTCCGTCCGTCTGTCCGTCCGTCTGTCCGTCCGTCCGTCTGTCCGTCCGCCCGTCTGTCCGTCCATCCGTCTGTCCATCCGTCCGTCCGTCTGCCCGTCCGTCCGTCCGTCCGTCCGTCCGTCCGTCCGTCCGAGCTCTGGCACGGAGCCAAGTGGCCGCCGGGATGCGCAAACGGACGGCGGTCGCGTCGGACTCTACAGCGCTCGCTCTTTGCTTGCGTAGCTTCGCTGTGCCCAGCGTTTGCAATCATTCTGACCGATGCCGTCTCAATGGACACAGGCGTTCACGGAATACACCTTCGAATTTACAAAGGGCCCGTCAATTTAAGCACTGGAACGCTATGGCGTTTGCACGATGCACAAAGCGCGAGAAAATAGTAACGCATGCGAACGGAGGAAGATTAGTCTCGCGTCTCGCTGCGACTCGCGGTAAAAAATTAAAAAAAAAAACACACACACACATTCGCTTTGTGTGTTATCCCAATGAGCGTCTAAAAAGAAAAAAAAAGGCATGGCATAGTCACTGGAATGGCCACACGCTTTCGCCGAACCCACTTTAGAATGTACAAAGTGTCCTTCAATTTTTTTTTGTCTCATTGTACCATAAGCGCTGCCAGTAAGCCCTGAGCTTTCGCTTAAGGAAAAGTGTTAGGTCTAGTGCAGGGACAGCTATGGATGTATCGGCAGCGTTTTCGTGGACAGATGCAGCTAGCTCGGCCGCCAGCGCATTTCCCCGATCTCGCGCTGGCCTGGCACACAAGACATTACAAAATGAGTGCGTAAATGGTACATAAGAGTGATTAAAGTGAGACAAGGACAGTTTATTCATTTTTTAAGCGTTTTCAAAGCTTTTACAGCATATAGCGAATCGGTTTACTTAAGTGAATTTTGTAGTTTAAACTCCTTAATGCGTTTAACGGCCGCACATATCTCGTAAGCTACTGCTGGGAACATGCTTGCGTCAGGGGGCGCAACACCGGCATATGTAGGTAAACACTTCAGCACAAGTGTATTTGGGCTGCAGTTTAAGGAAGTGCGTATGGATATCAAGTAAACGAAACATAGAAGTAAACGAAGGATAGGCACTGTCATGGTGGGAGCCAGAACAGGGGTGCCATCTACGTGACACCGGGACCAAAGAAGTGTGTTGCCGCTGCCGCGGGGCGTTAAAGGTCAAATCACTCGGCGCCGGCTCAACCCCCCAGGATCCCCCTTTTCCCCGAACACGACAAAGCGACGCCTGGCTAGGCGTGGAAGGGGTACGGCTAGGGTCCATGGCGGCGCCGCTCATGAAATGCCTGCTCGTGCAGACACCTGCGCTTGCAAATACGCCCCCAGAAAAAAATCTTATGGGTTCCCCGCCCCACTCTCGGCTAGGCATAAAAGAAGCGCATGAGTGGCGCCGCCTGCACACCAATACATATCCGTACTTGCGTTTAAAACATGCCATCCACTCAACCGCATACGCCGGTTCTTGCCCGTGGTCTCAAGGGCAGCCAACTCTTCATCACATTACATGGGAATATAAAATACGGTCAACGAAAATTAACACGCTTCTGAATCCCGCGCAAAAATTCAAGATGAAGCAGTGGAAGACCTTCCTCGCCAGCGAGGAACAGGAGGCCCAAGTGGCACTTCTGGACCAGGCGCGGCGGGCTGCTGAGGCCAGTGGAGCCCTGGACTAGGGGCTCCACCCACCTGTTTCTCAAGCCTTTTTAGATGCGAAGCATCTTATGCTCAGGGGCTATGTCCGTCCCGCGTCCCCCCGTCCCGCGTCCGGCCACTTTCATGAAGTAGGGAAGCACCCATTATGCGAACCAGAACACTGTAGTAATATGAAGGCCTTCAACCCTACCACAGTCATCAGAGTCATGGCCGAGAGCACAGAGAGTCTGCTTAGCAATGGCTAGGCGTGGTGTCTGTCGCCCAGGTTGACCCCATTCCTTGAGTCATGGCCGAGAGCACAGAGAGGTTGCTTAGCAATGGCTAGGCAGGTGGTGTCTGTCACCCAGGTTGACCCCTTTCCTTTATCTTGCTTGCATGTGGTTGGAGCGGGCTTAGTCCGTCCCTCCTTCCCGCGTCCCACACCACCACAGCGCATGCGCGTCCCCTCCCCCTCTCTCTCCTACGCTCACCCCCTTTCTCTCCTCTAGGAATCCTCTACTTTACGGAGCGGCGCCCGCATCCCACATCCCCACAGCAAATGCGCGTCCTCTCCCCCCTCTCTCCTCTAAAAATCCTCTACTCTACGGAGCGGCTCCGGCGTCCCACATCCCCACAGCGCATGCGCGCCCTCTCCCCCCTCTCTCCTCTAGGAATCCTCTACTCTACAGAGCGGCTACCGCGTCCCACACCCCCACAGCGCATGCACGTCCCCTCTCTCCTCTCCTACGGTCCCCCCCGTCCTTTCCTCTAGGAATCCTCTATGGAGTTGCGCGCACGACAGGCGATGTGACAAGCTGCATACTCCGCCGGGGGGCGCCACGGTAGTTCCGCGGTATGAAAATGACGGAGCGCGCGCGCCTCATTCTCTCTCCTGTGCAGCGCCGCGATGAGCGCCCGGACCACTGCCGTGAAATGAGAGCGGCGACGTTCCTCCCGCTCAAGCTAATTATCTCTCCGCTGCTTCGCATCCACACATGGTTCCCTTTAGCGGGTGATGGGGAAGTTTTTTTCTTTAATAAACGTTTTTTCTCTCTATCTATCTTGTGGGTATATTATGACTATGTTGCTATGAACGCGAAAAGGATAGAGAAAAAGACAAAGCTAGAAAAGAAAGAGGCAAAGACAGAGAAAAGAAACAGAATAGGTCTGGAATTGATGTTATGCGAAGCATCCGGAAGTAAGGTGCCTGGGTTGTAATTTTTTTATTGAGCGAAACGTTATGAAACTCAATAAGGTTGAAAGCTGGGCTAGTTGGTGACTGATCATTGTACCTATATGGTGAAGTAGCGCAATTTAGACAATGACAGAGAGGACAAGAAGGACACGACACTTGCTACACTCGCAACTATGAAACGACGCTAAAGATATGTGCAAATGTTGCACGCACAGACATGTTGAACAGTCGCATATGTTTCATATAACCAGTTGTCTACAGTTGTGTAACGATGCTAACAGAAACATGGGTATTGCCAACACCACAAGCCGTAAGCTGGTATGTCGAGCTTGTGCTGGCAAGGATGGATGGTGGATAGTGCTGGATAGTGGTGGATAGTGCTTGTATAGTGGTGGATAATGCCTGGATAGTGCTGCGTAAACCAATTACAGTGGATGGCACTGAAGTATACAATTGACGTTGACCCGACATGACTCCTTCGTCGTAGGAGTACGTATGTAATGTTTATGAAGTTACATAGCCAGCACTGCAACCACAATATACGTTTCACCAACATTACGCCTGCATAGGGTGTTCTTCCAAAGCAGTTTCGAGACCTGACGTGGCTCTGTGGTAGAATGCTTGATTGCCACGCAGAATGCTTGGGTTCGATTCCTGCTGGGACTCTGATTTCTATTTGTATTTCTCGCGTCAACGCCGCCGATGTTCGCTTTCCTTAACGCTGTCGCCTGTAAATTACCAGTGTCAACGCCAGCGATGTCAGCTTCTCCTAATGCTCTCGCATTTAAATTACCAATGCCTCCTCTCGCCATTCCTGGGTAGATATAATTATACCCATACCCGTACACCCGTGGTATACGGGTATGAGCCACACGTGTCTCGAGAAATGAGTTTGACGACGTACGCGACGGGATTTTCACGTTGTTCATGTCATGACTAGCCAGACATATTTGTCAATACCTCTTACCCTCCCATACAAATTTTGGTCTACCCCATGTTAAGGAGGCCATCACGACAGCACCCAGACGTAGGCGGTAGATAGATGGATAGATAGATAGATAGATAGATAGATAGATAGATAGATAGATAGATAGATAGATAGATAGAAACGCAAAAGTTCTTACAGTACGCAAAGAAATGCTTCGCATTGAAAATAAAGCATAGCTTAGCTATAGTGTATTAGAACAGGGGGAGTGCTCGGAATAGCCGCAGCACCGGTACGCAGAAGGCAAAGCCAAAGGAGGGCAAAGCTGCTTACGCCGCTGCCATCGGTAGCCTGCAATGTGTCGTAGTTGACGATGCCGCGTGCAGCTCTATCAATTTTACTCCGAGGTAGAATGCCCGCTTGCCACTTAGAACACCGGCGTTCGCATTGCTCCTGTAGATAGTGGGTTTTTTATTTTTAGTGTAACGTTTTACAGCTGTGTGGTGATTTTTTTTGTTGTTAAAGCTAGCTTCAGTTGCTACGTACTGTCACAAAAAGAAACGCAAAAGTTGAAGCCAAATAGAAAAACATGGTTGATCCCTCTGTCATAGGAATCGGTGTAACACGAAAGTGAAACGTGTCCTTACAGAAGTAGTTGAATGTTTACTGTACATTGATAAAAAAAAGGTTACACAATGTCTATTGGTATTTGACAGTTATAGTACCGTTTAACGTGGATGCATCAACGTTGAAGCTTGCTGGTACATCTGTATCCCGACGACTAACGTCTATGAGCAATGATCAAACAAACCCTTGGGGTCATATGTGCTTGTGGCAGCTCTACGGTGTGAGCGGAATCAGAGAAAGCGGTGTGACAGCCAGAAGAGCGTCACAGACTGGACGCCTAATTTGGGCTAAGGTCGCCTACTCGCGGTTATTGAACACCACTGCCATTGAACACCAACGTTGCTTTATCGGCCAGTCGTCTCTTGCATTCGGCTCGGAAGGCTGCCGGATTCCCGGCGCGCAGTTGTTGCTTGCGCTTCATTACCCTGGCCTGTTTTTGTGCCCGGACTACTGCATCGGCCCGGCGAACACATGTTCTGTCACGGATCAGCTCTCGGCGCTGTTCTTGGAAAGTTACTGTTAGGGCGTTCTAATGATCCGTGCCCTCCCCATTTGGAATTTGTAAGTTGAAACTGCTGCGCGCGGGCTCGCCGGCACGGCTGCGAAGGGATCAACGACGTCACTGACGGCGCAGCCAATGGTGCTTGGATACGACGCAGAGAATGGCGTCACTAACGGCACTGCCAATGGCACGCGCACTCTTTATTTCTATTTATTTCTATTTTTCGTCCTATTTTTCCTTTCTTCCTCTCTCTTTCTATTTCTCGCTTGCGTCCTCCTTCAATTTTTATGTGTTTTGTGTTGTCGTGTTGCCATAGCCATAGTAGAAATGTCCACACTTAATATCACCATCAAGGCGCTTGAAAAACAAGAGGAAGAAGACTTTTCTTAGGCGTAAGCGCTCGCTCAATATGTTACAGTTGGCTATGCTGTATCTGGTTTATCCTGCTTTAATATGATCGCCAAGGCACTCGAAAAACAAGCGGAAGAAGACTTGCGTTAATATCACCATCAAGACGCTTGAAGAACATGAGGAAAGAGACTTTTCTTGCTACATCTGGACTTTTCTTGCTACATATGAGACTTTTCTTGCTACATATGCTACATCTGGCTATGCTATATGAGGTTTTGCCTGCGTTACGCCAAGCGTCGAGGACCGCTTACGACAATATACGACGGTACACGACAACCCAGCTCCTTAAGTGCTCCGCACTTAAAAAAATTGAGAAGTTATTGAAAAATGTCAACAGGTGACATTGAAAATACATGGTGGATCAATTGAAATGCCGTTAGAAAGTTGTTGACCAGTATTTAAAATCGGCCTGCGAATTTAAAATGAAAAACAATCAAGCAAATCAATATTGATTTGTCGTTGAGAGGAAATGAATCGACAATGGAAAATACACTGAGGATCAAATGAAATATTGTTGAGGGTCTTGTTGACCAGTATTAAGGCGAAAGCCTTTAATGTCTCATGCTCACGTACGTCCGGTGTCCGTCCGGTGTCCGTCCGTCCTTCCGGTGTCCGTCCGTCCGTCCGTCTGTCCGTCCGTCCGTCTGCCCGTCCGTCCGTCCGTCCGTCCTTCCGTCCGTCTGTCCGTCCGCCCCCTCTGTCCGTCCGTCTGTCCGTCTGTCTCGCGTCTCGCTGCGATTCGTGGTAAAAGATTAAAAAAGAAAACACGCACAGATTCGGTTTGTGTGTTATCCCACTGAGAGTATAAAAGATAAAAGACATGGCATAGTCAGCTGAATGGCCACACGCTTTCGCCGAACACACTTTGAAATGTACAAAGTGTCCTTCAATTGTTCAAAATTGGCCCATGGCTTCTCATCAAACAACATCAAGCTGCTCATATTGAGTTTTAATTTAAAACCTGGTGAATATGAAATTGAAGTGTTGCTGAAAAAGATTCCACTTTCACGAGTGAAAGGTCATTGAAATATGGTGAAGCTACGAGGCTAACCGATATCATTCTTGCTTTGGGAGAAGAGCCAAATGGAGGCACATGTGTACTACAGGCCTAACTTTGTCCCCTTAGGCCTGCAGTACGGAAGTGCCTGTATTTGCATTTGCCCATTCTTTCAAAGCAACAATGATCTCAATTAGGCAACATAGTTTTATATTGTTGGCAGCTGGAATAAAACCTTTAGCAACACTTTTTAAGAATACACTGCTTGTTTTTCACACGCTGTAAGGTGCAGCAAAGGAGGTGATGTTAAAAGCTTACTGAAATCATTTTATTATATTTTCAAGTCTATCACAGTAAATGCAACACACCTGTCTCCAATAAAAACAGATTTTCACACAGGACTTATTTTAGCACAGTGCATGACTCCAGCTACTCATTCAGGTAGTGTTTGGAGAATGGAAACACCTAGGAGTAAATAACCCCTATATTTACACCCGCGGTTGGCGGCACGAAGGCACATGCCAAGCAGCAACACATTAACACTGCCATGAGCTTCTGTTCTCCTCGACTAGTTTGTTTTCATGGACACCAGCCGAGTTTCAGTGGAACTGAGAAAAAACAAGAGAACACAGTTACCCAAGTAAAATATTTATTTTCAGCAAGTAATTTTAGTTCAAATTTTTAAGTACTTATAGTATGACATAGTACAGAACTTCTAACGTTCAAACCACATCCGACTTGACAAGTTAACTTGTCACTATGCAAACCATCACAACAGTTAAAACAACTAAAACATAAGCATAACAACTAAAAATAAAATTTTTGATAACGAATGATATGAGAAGGTAAAAAGGCACATTAACATTGCTGACAGGGCCCACACACTACGTGAAAAATATACAGGAGTGAACAGAATTCATACTCGTTTCGAAGCCCAAATTCCGGGATTTTCAATGATTCCTATCAAAGGTCTTTGGAGGCCAGAAAGCAGCATCCCAAGTACTAATTTTCGGCAAAGTTTCTGTAACAGTAAGCTCAGTCTTATGCACTTGAAATACAAAAGTGGGATTCAACCAAATGATAACCTAGAGACAATGAAGCCAAGAAAGGCATAGATGACATTATTTGTAGGTTGTAACTGTTGAGCAGTAATTATGACATAAATAGAAAGGAAAACCAGTACATTAAATATCAACTTGCCACTGGTACGGACAAAATCTACAACCTTGAGATAATGCGTCCGATGCTCTACCTGCTTACATTAGGTTCCTAACGTGCACACGACTTCACAGCATTAATGCATGTGCTGGGGCATCTTTCATATTATACAAGTAAATTTGTTCAGTACCCCCCATCTTACTTTTTCAGTCCTTGGAAAACTGTTCAATTTTATGAAGGTAATGTACGACGCTTCTATACTTTTTGCGAGCATGGACCTGCTAGATAGGCTTGTGCGAATATTCGAATGGTTCGAATATTCGAGCGAATATAACGGTATTCGAATTCGCTTCGATTCGAATTTAAATTAGTGAAAATTTCGAAGTATTCGAAATGAACGAATCGGTGTATATTATTCCGCATGTAAGGCCCTGTAAAGGTGGTTTCACTAAAGTAGGGGGGCCTAAGCCGTGAAAGTACCTATCCAGGTGTATGTGTGTAACCTCCTGTAAAGGTGGTTTCACTGCAGTGAAGGGGTGCTACGCCTTGAAAACACCTATCCAGGAGAAATCCGTACTGCCGCGAAGCCTCACTTCAAGGTTAAATGAAGATACAGTTGAACCCACTTATAACAATACTCAAGTGTGACGAAAATTTCATAGTTATAGCCGATAATTGCTCTGAACGGGTTACACGAAAAAAATGCAAAATATGGGGACGGCAGGCTGTTGTGAGAAAACTAATATCGGTTCGGATATGCCAACAGACATCAGTGACAAGGATGAGAAAGCTGCCGATTTTTCGGACAAGTGTGAAAATTCGGGTGCTTACACGGGACCGCCACAAGCCCCATAGAGCCAATGTATGACACCGTCTGAAGTTTCAGATGCTGAAGCTCTTCCAAGTCTCAATTTTTATTCAAATTGCAAGTCCGAAAGTGTATTAACAGAAAGAAGCCATCGCCGCTCCTGCACGGTAGCGGATTTCAAAAGTCAGCTTTACCGCACCGCCGTAATGCTAAGCGGTGAAGAGTGCCGTGAATACGAAGGGGCACTGGGGGAGGTTATGGTTGTGGGCAAGGGTTGAGCCACTTGAATTTCTCCTTTTCTTCTTTCTTCTCAAGCATTTCGCATTCTATTATCTTTCGGCATGGACACCTAGCAGCCAGAATTCATTGTTATAACCGATAATGCGGCATGCGGGCATTGTAAGCTGGTTATTTCACCATAAAAAACAGAAAAGTTGACGGTGCAGAAGCTTCTCATTGCCATAACAGATATATTGTTACAAGCGGTATCTTTATAAGTGAGTTCGACTGTATTACCCTCGCATTGATTCATCATTTTTTAAGTTTAAAATCTTGTTATACTGGCTGATATGCTCTTAGTATAGTAATTTCGAAAACATAACATATTTTACAAGTTATCACTTGCATTCTACCGAAAGTCAACTCCTGCTACTATTCAAGGCTGTTTCCACTTAATTTGAACCAAAACAATGGCATTTGCACAGGCCTTGTTTCAATTTTTAAAACATATTGTGCAGGTTAGTTAGGGCATGAAAAATACGCCCATTTATCTGAATATTATGTGGTATATACTATTCGAATTCGATTCGAAATTATTTGACCGAAATCACTATTCCCTTCGAATTCGCTTCGAACCTAAAATTCACTATTCGCACAAGCCTACTGCTGAAAAAAATAGTAAAGACCACTTCAAATATTTTCCCCCATTTTACAGTTGGATCATTGAATACCTTTTTGGCTACATACAGTCATTAAGCTTCTCCTCTTTTTGCGCTTTGATAAGGATTGAGTCTAATGTGAATCGGACTTATGCTAGTGGAGCAAGCAACTTAGCAAATATTCTTTGCGTATTAAGTCAAATTTTTTTGTATACACAGAAGAGCAATAAAAAAACACTACGTGATAGCCAATCACAAAGCCTTATCAGCAATGCCAGCAGCTTTAGTCTGAAGTACTTGCTTTCTAGCACATGACATCTGCTCTTTTTTTTTGTTTGCCTCCATTAGGACAGTAGATATTTGTTGAGCTAAAGATCTATCCCATGACTGAGAGCTAGCTATAGAAGAGAAGAAATTAGCATAAGCACTGGAAGTGAAGTCGAATCCCAAGGAGCCAAGTCGTTAGAAAAGGGAAGACGGCGGACCGACAGTTGCGAAATGAAATGAATGATAGGTCAGCCAATGATGCCAGCAAGGTAAACATAGTAGCGTAACGGAATCATCACTGAGCCAGACATGTTTACTCAGTTTGCTTGACGAATGTTTACCGACCATAGAAAGTAAAATGGGGGCCAATTACTGTAGTCAATATTAGACGCCATATGCCAAGAAATTCTAAAGGTTTTCAAAGAAGTAAACCAATTCCAAGTTTTCAAGGGCCTTGAATATATGCCTTTTAATTATAAGGGTTTTCAATCGTTTCCAGGACCTGCATGCACCCTCAGTAGAGGAGTAGATCACAATGTGGAATATGTGCCCCATGAATACCACCAAAATACGCGAATTCAAAATTGCCCAAGCTTTATCCAGAGCTCACTTAAGGCAACTGTGTGATTCTTAATACACTTGCACATTATGAAATCACAGTCGTTCACTGTTGGTTGCGCCACCCATTTTCGGCTGTTCAGGCGACTGTTTCCTCGATAGAAGTGGGGCCAGGGTGTTCTTTACATTCGCGCCCCGCGATTTGTGACAGATGAAGCCTGCGACAGAAGGACAGGGCACTTATAACTAAGAGTCCCACGAGAAAATATAACAGAGTATGCACACATCATGACGAAGTTCTGTGTGGGTATAAGTGTAGTACATAACCAGCATTTTGCATTCCTCAGTAAAGAATGCAAATTAGCGCAAGCGCGAAAAGTACGCTGAGCCAGAACTTTATGAATATTTTCTATGTCAAAAGTGTTAACAATACTTTACCATTTTGGCTCCAACATATCTTCCAGCCATACACATAACATATATGAGAAAAGTGAGAGAACAAAGCTCTTGCCTTCAACTGATGAAATTCATTCAGAAACGCAAGGTATCCCCTATGGGTAAATAAATGCTCCAACTAGCATGCCATAAGGCCAGCAAACAAATTTCACTGACGACAAAAGTCATTGTTGGTAAGGTTCTTATAAAGATAAGCCTGTTCTCGCACTGCGAGTTTAAAAATGGCTCGCTTGCATGTTTATAACCAGCCGTGAAGATGCAGCAATCTTTGTGTCAATCTGTCTAGTGAACAAAGTCCACGTGTCAAGCTAAACCACGCGCTACATTTTAATTTTAATAGTCGTCATCCAATATGGTGCATCGCTCGGTGGATTTGCTTGCGTATAAAGTGGCTTCTTTGCATTTGTGATTGCTTCAATTTCGTCAGCTGAAGCCTATTGCTCTATGCCATCTATGGCAGTTGAGCTGCCAAAAAGACTGAGCTGCCTCTGCGCCCCCTCACTCTTCATTTTCCTGTTCAGTGTAGGTGTTACAAGATACGTCACAGCTAAAGCAATCACACAAGCTAGCCCACATCTCTTTAATTTTGGCTGCCGAGCAACAATATGTTTAGTGGGAAAACATAAAAGAACTGCAAGGCATTTTAAAGTAATTTTGTCAGTTTACCCAAGTGACATGCGAACAGCTTGAAGAAGTTCACATAGCGCAGCATATTTTATATTGCTCCCAAACGGAATTCCATGCCGTGACAACAACTAAGGGTAGCTTCGTGTTAATTTGCATTGTACAAGCAAATATGCATGTCCGTGGAACATATATGTCAGAATTATTCTTCATACACTTCCCTACAAAGAAATCAATAACACTGATGCCAGTGAAGTCTGTTTTCAAACTTCAAAACATCATTTTTATTGTGGCTCTCCTGCAGTTGTGCAAGCTGGTAACACTAAAGCCTGCAGAACACGACAGCTATAAGAGATGTTCTGTTTTAGAAGTGGCATATCCACTAAGGGATTACTTCTACGAATATTCTTTTTATAACTATAAACCCACACTTACAGACAAGCAGTCTACAACAGCCAAATGCTCCTTCCAATTTATAAATCACAAAAGAGTTGAAATTAATGAGAACTAACAGACAAAGATGCCAAGGAAAGTATAGGGGAAGCTATTAGAAATAATTGTAATGTAAGTGTGAAGAAAGAAAAGTGGACGAAAAGATAACTTGCCACCGTCAGGGACCGAACCTGCGACCTTCGAATAACGCGTCCGATGCTCTACCACTGAGCTACGGTGGCGGTCATCCCTCCGTCCACTTTATAGGGTATATATATTGTTAACTGGGAGGCGGCAACGCCGCTCCAGCAGTAAACGAGACAGTCGGATCATGCCAACAAAAAGCCAGTCGTTTTATTCACACTCGTGAATATATAGGAAAGCAAAGGGGAGAGGGAAGTGGGATCAGATTGCGCACATGCGCGCTTGAGAGCGTCGGCCGCATCGTTCAGTGGGTTATCACATTTCTTCCCCCTTAGTAGCCAAAACGCACGACCGGTTTCTTGACTCGTGTGGAGCGACGTAGTTGCTGTGGTTGCGCTTCTGGGGTACTCTGGGAGGTAGCAGGCGCCGTTGTTTCTAGTTGTACCGGCCCCGGGGAACCTGTTGTAGAAGGCCTCGACAGGTCTTCGGCTGCTGGGGTTTCATCTGTGCTCCGCTTACGAACTTGATCCACATGGCGGCGGACAAGCCCATCCGCAGTCTTGACATCCAGGAGGCGAGTGCCACGCGTAGACTCCACTGTGTCTGGGGACCACTTGTCGCCGGTGCCGTAGTTTCTCACGTACACGTAGTCTCCTGGGGCGAAATTCCAGCCTGGGTCACTCGTAGCGTTGGCCGGATAGACTCTGGAAGGAAAAGACATGTCCAGTCTTGTGCGCAGACGGTATCCTAATAGCCTCTCTGAGGGAGAAGGGCCCTCTTGGTGTGGTGCGTTCCGATAATTGCACAATACACGTGCCAGTGATGTGATGAGGCAAGTGCCTCCTATCTTCTTCAAGCCTTCTTTGATAGTGCGCACGGCTCGCTCTGCTAGTCCATTACTCTGGGGGTGATAGGGAGGTGTTCGAATATGCGCGATTCCATTGCGCTGCATAAACTGCTCGAACTCTCGTGCTGTGAATGGCGTGCCGTTGTCAGAAACCACCGTCCGCGGTATACCAAAACGGCTAAATATCGTCCTGAGGGCATTGACTGTGCTATGCGAGTTTGCTTGCGACACGGGGAGCGCCTCAATCCACTTGGTGTGAGAGTCGACGACTATGAGTACCATTTGCCCTTTTATTGGTCCCGCATAGTCCACATGCAAACGCGACCACCTTTCGCGCGTCTCGGGCCAATTCACCGGTTCAATTCCGCCCGAGGCATCGGCAACGCCTGCACGCAGTTTTGGCATATTGCTGCAATGTGCTCGATGTCTTGCTCTACGCCCGGCCACCAAAATAAAGATCTGGCCTTTGCCTTCATGGTGGACACTCCTTGGTGGGCTTCATGCAGTATCCTTAGCAGCTTCCCGCGCGCTGCTGTTGGCACTACCAAGCGATGACCCCAGTAAAGAAGTTCTTCACTGACAGACAGCTCATGCCGCTTTTTGTACAAATCGGAGATTTCTTTAGTTTCCAAATCAAGCTTTTGCGGCCAACCCTCCCGAGTGTACTTGAGTACCTGGAAAAGTACCTTATCCGAGATGGCGAGTGCCTGGAGTGCCTGGGTTACGCTTCACGTTGAACACACCGACGGCGTCACCTTGCCAGGTCATCTGTTGCGACCCTAACTTTAGGCAAATGGTACTCATAGTTTTAGGCAAATGGTACTCATAGTCGTCGACTCTCACACCAAGTGGATTGAGGCGCTCCCCGTGTCGCAAGCAAACTCGCATAGCACAGTCAATGCCCTCAGGACGATATTTAGCCGTTTTGGTATACCGCGGACGGTGGTTTCTGACAACGGCACGCCATTCACAGCACGAGAGTTCGAGCAGTTTATGCAGCGCAATGGAATCGCGTGACGCCATAAACCAGAGCCAACGCCTCCCGTTCAATCTGCGAATAATTCTTTTCTGCTGCAGTAAGCGTCCGAGATCGAAATCAAGGGGCTGATACTGTCCTTCAATTCGGTGGAATAGGGCCGCTCCCACACCGTAGGGTGACGCATCGCATTCCAGAAATAGCTCTCGTACGGGATCGAAGTGAGTTAGCACAGGCGCGGAACACAAAGCGGCTTTTGCTTTTTGGAAAGAATCGTTTTCGCGCTCTTCCCAAGACCATTTCGATTTCTTTTCCAGAAGAAAGTATAGGGGACTCAGGAGCGTGGACAGATTAGGCAAGAATTTATTGTAGAAAGTTAGCATGCCGAGAAAGGACCGTAGCTCCGTGACATTGCGAGGAGTCGGAGCCAGCTTAATTGCTTCGATGTTCTTCTCTGACGGGTGCAATCCTGCCGCGTCAATTCTGTGTCCTAGATACGTAACTGATGCCTCACCAATTCGGCACTTATCCGAGCGGAGCTTGACGCCATATTCCCTGAACCGCTGCAAGACTGCTTGCAGGTTCGCAGTTGGCTTATCATTCGCATCTGCTATCAGGACGTCATCTAGGTACGCTTGAACCCCTGGGAGACCTTGCAGAACATGCTCAATTGTCCTTTGAAAAATCGCAGGTGCCGAGGCAATCCCGAACGGTAGCCTATTATAACAAAAGAGGTCTTTGTGAGTGTTTATAAGCGCTAGCTTGCGCGAATCTTCGTCTAGAAGAATTTGGTTGTAGGCATCGCGTAGATCCAAGATGCTGAACTGCTGCCCTCCACGAAGCGTAGCGAAAATGTCATCCACTACGGGTAGAGGATATCTCTCCATTTCACATACTGGGTTAAGAGTAACTTTGAAATCGCCACAGATGCGAATTGTCCCGTCGCGTTTGAGCACTGGAACCACCGGGGTTGCCCATTCTGAATAGGAAACTGGCGAAATAATGCCTTCTGCCACGAGTCGATCTAGCTCGGCGGACACTTTGTCTAGCAAAGAAAATGGAATTTTTCTTGCCTTGCAGAACCTTGGGGTTGCTCCGTCCTTTATATGAAGCCGTGCTGGTGGTCCCTTGATGACTCCCAGGCCCTCCGCAAAAAGGTCCGGGTACTGTTGCATCACGGGTGCAGCTGCCGGACTCTCCAGCTTCCCGTCAGATGAGAGCGACGCGATGTGAAGAAGCGGTGTCCCTTGTGTCTCGAGCATCTGCAATAGGTCACGGCCGCAAAGGCTAGGACCTTCGCAGTCTAACACAACGAGATTGCAGTCAACTGTTGCAGACTTATAGGAAGCTTGCATTTTTACAACGCCCCGCACTGGTATCTTCCCGAGATAGCATGACAGAGATAATGCAGCTTTACAAAGCGGTGGCCACTTGTGACGATGGGCTTCGTATGTCGTTTTAGGCACTACGCACACAGGTGAACCTGTGTCGATTATCATATTCAGTGGCACTCCGTTCCATGTAACCTGTTTGTGCAGGGGCGGAACCAGGCATTCGTTACTTTTCACTGACCATATTTGTAGTGCATTACAGTCGTTATCTTCACTTTCCGCTGAACACTCTGTTATCGCGAAAGTTCTGTTCGTGGTGGCCGTCCATGTGCATACTCGCGCCAAGTGACCTTGTCGCCCGCATTTGTAGCACCTGCGCCGTCGTAATGAGCATTCCCTGGCTTGATGTCCCTGTTTGCCACAACAGCTGCAGTTCTGCGATAAGCTGCTCCGTTCGCTTCTGATTGCCGGTTGCCTGTTAAGCTTCAAGTTGAACACACCGACGGCGTCACCTTGCGAGGTCATCTGTTGCGACCCTAACTCCGCGCTTTCGGCTGCTAAAGCTAGTGCTTCCGCTTCTGGCAGCGTCAAGTCCTTTTTGGCTAGTAGTTGTTTCTGCAGGTTTTTCGACCGCACTCCACAAACGATGCGATCCCTCAGCATTCGCTCCAACATCGACCCGAAGTTGCAGTTATGAGCTAACCTGCGAATCTCGACAATAAACGCCTGCACGGACTCCCCTTCTTGTTGGTTTCTGTGAAAGAACTTGAAGCTTTCTGATATCTCGTTAGGGGGACGGATCATAGTGCTCGTTCAATGTTGAAACAACTTCTTGATAGCTCAGCGAGCTCGGTTTTCGCGGTGCGATTCTGCCGCAAAGGATTTCAACGGTCCTCGATCCTAACGCTGCCACCAACAAGGCTCTTTTCTTCGCGTCGTCAGTCACCTCATTTGCTTCGAAGTAGGCGTCAATCTTAACGAGATACGCTTGCCACGTATCTGTCTCCTCTGCAAAATCCGGAAGCTTGAGGGCCATGGCTGCGGGCGGGCTGATGGGTGTCTTCGTCTCGGTCTCGTGGCTGGTGCCCGGCAGCTTACGCGTATCGGTGGGTATTCTCGTCGCCACTGTTAACTGGGAGGCGGCAACGCCGCTCCAGCAGTAAACGAGACAGTCGGATCATGCCAACAAAAAGCCAGTCGTTTTATTCACACTCGTGAATATATAGGAAAGCAAAGGGGAGAGGGAAGTGGGATAAGATTGCGCACATGCGCGCTTGAGAGCATCGGCCGCATCGTTCAGTGGGTTATCACATATATGTATTTAAACGTGGGAGCGTCAGTCAGCGCCGCCTGTTGCCATTACGGCAAGTGCGAAACAGTCGTTTTGTCTGTAGGCGTCACGTAGTACGTGATCTTATTACGAGCGCGCAGATGACCAATAATCCCTCGCATACTACCTGAAGGCACCAAGTCTGCCAGAACGAGACCCTCGCTATGAATGAAGGAAAGAAGTGTAAACTTAAGGGCTCGTTTGCTTTGTTAAACACAGTATTAATGAGAGTTGAACCGTTTCACAGTGGCTTTTCATAATACATGTCACGGTTTCTGAGAAGCGAAAGATAGCAGACACCATACGCTTATTCAGAACTGTTTTATTTAGTCAGCATGTTCAAAACTTTAAGCATGTTTTCCCTAACTTAGCAACAAAGGTAATTATTGATGGCGTGTTATAAATTAGCCAGGCGCTTAGCTGAAAACAACCACCAAACATCACATGGAAATATAAGGAGACCACCAATCACGCAAGAAGACACCGAATAACTCATCAGGCATACAATATTCTATTAGGTTGTAGTGAAGCTTTAAATAGCAGACAAGGCATGTTAACGACCAAGCTGTGGAATGCCAGAACAATGTAAAAATGAACTGAACTTTGTGCACGAGTTCAACTTGTTTGTTTATGTGTGATCAGCATCACGTTTGTTATGCCAAAGGGCAGTCTTTCGAATAAAAAAATATATGCAGGCCACGAGCATTACAGTGCAAGGAGCGTGCATACAAAGACTTTCTTTATAATGACAGATTTGCAATGAATGCAGAAATGAAGAGGGATTGTCAAGATGTAGAAGCACACTGCATGGAATTCTGGCGACAAGATAGTCAGCACATCATTCGTAGACATGGTAGCAAAAGCAACGTCGCTCAATTATTGAACACTTGATCTGTCGCTTGTTTCTTTTCCTCTGTGGTAATGAATTTTTTAAATTGCAATATATGGCTCGGTTTTACTAACAATCTTCAATCGGTATTCAGCACTTGGTCTGTTCTCCACTATTCTTGCTTTTCACTACGTTTTGTACTGTTTCGCACATAAACCTAAAGAATAAGTTCACTGCTAGTTCATCAGAGCAACTCGGTTAGGGTACATGCAATGCCAAAGGCAGCACTAAAACACACAATCATGCATACCTTACAACTGGTTTTAGCAAGGTTTCCCTTCATTGTGAAATTTTAAAAATCAACTTGTTAATTCAGCCTTGCATAGCGTTCGAAATTTCCTAAAACAGCCAGATACACTGCTATTACACAGCAGGTTGTTGACACCTCATTGCTGAACGTTGGTGTTGGTCCAGGGTGTCTTTTCTATAATATTTTCAACTCAAATCATTCAGCCCATCCTACCAAAAGCAGGTTTCCACAAGCATGAATGGCCAAGTGGAACATGCATATGACAGGCACTTGCTATTACGTATTGCTTCCTCTCTTGGAGTTGCTCACAATATGGGCGCAATAAGTTTTCAATTGAAGATGTCTGAACTGTCTATTTGTAGTTATGGAAAGAAATACATACCAGATAATATGGCCTAGTCCAGACTTGCAGGAAGAAGGCTCCCATCTTTTACAACAAGCTATCCACCACTTCCTTCCCTTGAACAGCCGTCTACACTGGATACATGCATAACAGATACCACAGAAAGTCCCATCAACTTGCACCCAAAAGGGCCATAGAGTGCAGAAGTAGTAAATATTAAACATGACTGCTTAACACAGGCATATGTTTATACACCGCAACTGTCCTCAAAAAAGGAGCAATGAGGAGTAATGAGAAGTAATGTCTCACCGTAAAAAATTGTAAATATGCATTATGTGACAAAAAACAGGTGAGGTATTGAAAGTCTGCGATGTCTCTGACCCTGTAGGCATTGCCGCACCACCATCGGTGCAGGATATTATCGAACCGGGTGGTGGAGGGAACGGAGAATACATCGTCTCAGAAAAAAGAAAGATGCATTCCGCCTTCATGTCGCCATATGGGAATGCATTAGGGGCCCGTGTGAGTTTCTATTTTTTTATTGATGTGATTTTCTTTTGTACAACACGTTTTTCACCATGTTACCCAATTCATGAGGCATATCAGGACTTGGTCGTCAGAAAATCTTTTTGCTGCATCTTTTATTTATGAGATTCGTCTTAGGGTACAGAGTGGCGGACGGATAGTTTTCTCATGGAGTAGGCATACTGAGGCTGGGCATTCGAAAACATTCGACAATTTCGTAGGTCTGCGTAGGTATGCACACAACTTAGAGAAGGATCTAGTCACGCGGGACTTATGATGACTACGCACAGGTGTTGTAAAAATTTCCAGACCACGCAGCCATAGCGGTGCATGGGATAGCGGTCTGCCAAATCCCCCCCCCTCCTGTACCTTACTAAAGTAAGCTTCGAGCCTTTAGAGAAAAAACATGGTTGATCCCTCCGTCATAGGAATCGGTATAACACGAGAGTGAAACCTGTCCTTACAGAAGTAGTCGAATGTTTACTGCACATTGATATAAGAGAGCTTCCACAATGTCTGTTGGTGTTTGACAGTTATAGCACCGTTTAACGTGGATGCATCCATGTTGACGCTTGGTGGTACATCTGTAGCCCGACGACTAACGTCCATGATCATTGATTAAACAAATCCTTGTGGTCATAGATGCTTGTTTGTGGTAGCTGTACGGTGAGAGCGGAATCATAGAAAGTGGTGTGACAGCCAGAAGAGCGTCACTGATTGGACACCGAACTTGGGCTAAGGTCGCCTTCTCGCGGCATGTTAGAGTTATTGAACAACGCTGTCCGACCAGAGGGAAACGCAACGCGCGTCGTGTCTTCCCCGTTGGCCGGCTGCGATTTTTGGAGGGGGAACCCGGAGTTACAGCCACGCAAAGCACTTGCGCGTCCCAGAGCTATTTTTGGTATGGACGGATACTACGAGTGAGGCCGATGCTAGGGGCAAGTTCGCCACCTGGCAGTGTGTTAATGCGTCGACAAAATTGCACTTTTCCTATTCCAAGCGCGCCGAATGGGACGGACGCGTAGAAACGACGTTTTGAAGGAACTAATCGTGCATTTCACGGTCATAATGCATTACTTCACTTTAGCAAGAGCGCTGTGAGAGGACCAGTGGTAGATATAAAAGACTTGTTTTTAAAGCCATAAGAGTATGTGACCATGGCGCAGTGAATAGCGTGCCCGGAATCTGTTGTCGCTGACCGAGAGGTCGTAGGTGCGACTCCCGTTGACGGAATTTTTTTTCTTTGTCTTCTGATCAAGCGTATTTTTTCGACGTCATTTCCGTGACGGAAATAAGTCACTCAAATCTTGGTGGACCCTGGCATAAAACACCTTCGTGTTAAAAAAGTCACAGCTTTGCCGTAAGGGCGAAGCAATGATGCGATAGCAAGAAATTTGAATGTCACTCGAAGATCGACGAACAGCTTGATACTTGCAGCTTCCCGCTGAAACACAAAGAAGGACGCTCGAATAGGACGCGCAGGTATACACAGCACAAGCGTGAACTAACAACAATCACAGTTGTTACGTCTTCATGCTTGAAAAACGCGCTGCGAGTGTCGACAACGCAGAACCCGACGCTCAAAGATATATCTTCTTTTAATGTGCGGCGCACGGAATGACCCCTTTGCGTCTCTTGCCACTTGGTGGCGTATGACCCAAGGTGTTCCCGGCGATCTTTTTTTCGTTTCACATCATGAGTGGGTACAGAAAGGTGCCCCTTTTTCGTGCGTCTCAAGGGCGGTTTTCAAGTTGAAAGAAAATGTAGGAGCGTTCAGTGACATAAAACACGCTTTATCTCCTAGGAGATCTGCATATCGCCAGCGGTAAATGGTGTCAATGAATAGCTTGCCGTAATTATGCCAGCACAGAAGCCGTGTAGAACGGCTGTGTTCGAAAATGCTCTCTGCTGGGAACAGCGTATCGGCGACAAGCCGAGGATCATCGACCCCGGATTTTGATGAAGATGCAAGCTACAAAGTTGTCCTGCCCCGTCTACCGACCGGTAACGACGTTCTGAATTCTGTATTCCTTCATGCGGACTTAGGTGGGCGACCGTACCGAGCCCCAGACTTTCGTGACGCTCTGCTTGAAGTGGTGACCACTGCGGACGTTATAGGTGTGGGACAGTATCAAATGAGCCATGTATGGATGGTTACCTGCGCAAGCAGAGTTGCAAAGCAGAAACTTGTCACCCGTGGTGAGCTTCGTGTAAAAGGGCGAAAGTGCATTGTAATAGATCCGGAGACCAAGGATATTAAACTAAAGCTGCTATGGCTTCCACCTCACCTGGAACCACGGCGTGTGGAAGAGGCGTTTCAAGCTTATGGTCGGGTCAAATCCACAGAGAGAGAGACATGGAGATGCGCTGGTATGGAGCAGTGGATGACTACAAACCGGGATGTGGCCTTAGAACTCAAGGATGGCATCACCGTAAGCTCACTACCACATATTATGAACATCTACGGTCACCAGTGCCTAGTGCTTATTACTGGGAGGCCTCCTCTGTGTCTTCGTTGCAAGCGAGTGGGACACGTTCGTCGACAGTGCAAAACACCGAGGTGCTTGCAGTGCCATCGCTTCGGGCATTTGTCGGATGCTTGCGTGTCGACCTATGCAACCAAGCTTCGTTCTGGCCACTCTAGCAATGAAGAGCCTCATCTGGACCATCTAATGGACGCTACAGAGGTGGTTGACGCGTCCGGCGAGGCAGTGGGTGGCATCAAAGAAGATGAACACTTGTCCGTGGAGCCCATGCCGAGTAGTCACAGTGGCGATGCTAAGAGCGCGAGTGAAGACACGAGAGACGAGGACTCTGTTGGGGAACGTGGCTTGGAAAACCCAAAGGAAAAGCCTCCAGACGAAGAGGACGCAGAAGAAGAGGCAATGAATAGCTGCCAGACAAGGAAACGCCCGGCGCCGGAAAGTGATGAAGCAAGAGCGGGTGCCTCGGACGCAGCAGAGCAAGCGACCTCATGCGGACAACGTGTTGTCTCCTTTGGAGGTGGAGGGACGCGTCGCCTGTGCCAACGTTCTCAAGAAGGTGCCACAAAAAAGTGCAAAGGAGGGAAAGCCACAAGTTCATCTGTGGCTAAAGGTGAACAGCAAAAGGTTTAAGGGAGCAAAATGGCTACTGCACTTAACTTCCCCCTATGTGTAGCGACACTTAACGTGCGTGGCTTGAGAAATGTGAGGCGTCAACGGCAGTTAAACCACGTGCTTAAGCAGCATGACGTTGATGTTGCTGCAGTACAAGAAACCAAGATTTCGTCGGCTCGAGATCCTAACTTCGCTCTGGAAACTTTTCCAGATTATGATTTGTACATTAGTCAAGCACGTGGTGTTTCTGCTGGATGCTTCTTATTGGTTAAAAAACAGTTGGGTCACACTTTGTTGTCACTGCATATTGATGGGGAAGGCCGTCTTATTTGCTGTGACATCTCTTTTCATTCTGAAAATTGGAGGTTTTTTTGCGTGTACGCTCCCTTAAAAATCAATGAAAGGAAGAATTTCTTCCTGTCCTTAGCTTCCTTGCTGAACACTGATAGATATTTGATCGTGTTGGGGGGACTTTAATTGTGTTTGTGCCTCTAGGGATCACTCATATTTAACAAATCGTTACGATGCAAGTGCCGCTTTACTGCAACAGTTAATGAATGACCATAATCTGATAGATGTGGGAGAGCATGCGCCTTCCTCGTTGAGGTTTACGCATTTTCAAGGCGTCTCTCATGCTCGGCTTGACCGCGTGTATATCTCTATAAGCCTATGGTCTTACGTTCACAACTATGCTGTAAAGCCCATATTTTTCACGGACCACTGTTTAGTGACAGTTTCATGGGGTCCTCGAAAATTTCGCAAGATTAGTCCAAATTGGGAATTATGGAAGCTCAACGTAGAGCTCTTGCACGAAGAATGTTTCGTAAAAATAGTCAAAGAATTGCTCCATCAGGTAACACAATATCGACAGCTACCAATTTTCGCTCAATGGGAAATGTTCAAAGAAAAAGTTAAGTACGAAGCGATTGGTATCTCATGCGAGCTAGCCCAAAGAAAAAAGGATGAAAAGCGTTATCTTTACGATTTGCTTAATAAGCTGCATGCTTTCGAAAGCCAGGATCCGGGGGTTGTACGGGGACGAAATAAATGTAGTTCGTGCGCAAATACAGAAACATGACACGGAGGCATACAGAGGGGCAATGATTCGTTCGCGTATTATTCGTTTCACTGAGGATGAACCCACCAAAAGAGCACTTGGGGATGAAAAGCGATACGCGCTCTCCAAGCAGATATTGCAAATTGAAGCAGGTGGCTCCATATGCACAGACACACAGCAAATAAGAGCCGCATTTGAAGATCATTACAAAAATCTTTTTAGTGCATCTGAGCCTCTGGCTGATTACGAAGAAAAAGCTCACCGATTCATTGCTCTAATGCCAAATTTACAGGAGGAGGATCGGCTCACTGTTGATGGGCCTATAACTAAAGGAGAAATTAAGTTTGCAATTGGAACTTTGCAGAAAAACAAAACTCCAGGACCAGATGGCCTTAGCGCGGAATTTTACATAAAATTTCAAGAACTTCTAGTGCCTTTTCTTGAGCCACTTTTTAAAGAAGCCTACGAACTTAGTGAACTGCCTCCTTCTTTCTATCTGGGACATACAACTTTGATCCCGAAA
Organism: Rhipicephalus appendiculatus; assembly: GCA_030522465.1. Lineage (NCBI taxonomy): Eukaryota > Metazoa > Arthropoda > Arachnida > Ixodida > Ixodidae > Rhipicephalus > Rhipicephalus appendiculatus. The sequence goes on from JALIZH010021633.1 coordinate 80,768, forward strand.
AGTACTGACAGTGAAGTATTAAAGAGAGTAACTGGGTACAGGCCGATATCTTTATGTAACGTTGATTATAAGATATTTGCGAAAATACTTACGAACAGGTTGCAAACAGTGATTACTAAATGTGTCGGTGCCCACCAAACATGTGGAATTCGAGGCCGGTCGATACAAACGAATATTCATATAGCACGGTCAGTCCTTGAGTGTATTGACAGTAGCATGAACCAGGTAGCGCTTCTTCAGATTGACCTTGCTAAGGCTTTCGATAAGGTACGGCACGATTTTTTGTTCGGACTGCTAAGGCATCTCCAACTAGGAGATGTACTGTACAACGGCATATCACTTTGTTACAAAAAGTGCACCACAAGGTTAATTGTGAATCGCACGCTTTCAGGTATAATACAGATAAATTCGTCGGTACGTCAGGGGTGTCCGCTTTCACCTTTGCTCTTTGCAATATACTTGGAACCTCTTTGTTTAAGTGTACTGCTAAATTCTGGTATTAAAGGATATAGATATGAAACCGAGGAAATTAAAGTGCTAGCTTACGCGGAAGACATTGCCTTCTTTTGCGTGGATAAACCGAGTGTTCAGGAAGCACTAAACACTACTACGCGTTTTTGTGAAATTTCTGGAGCGAGTATAAATTTCAACAAAAGCAGAGGATTCTGGCTAGGTAAGTGGGCTCTAACTCCTTCGGTGTTTGCAAATATTCATTGGAATAACACTCCGTTACGTTACCTTGGCGTGCCTCTTGATAACTACCGTAATAGCGGTCCTCATTGGACGTCCGCGATAACCACTCTCCGTCGAAAGGTGTCATCTTGGCAAGGACGCGACCTCTCTATTTTCGCGAGAGCTAAAGCTTGCAACATCTTTCTTGCTTCAAAGCTTGTCTACATTCTACAAGTATTGCACTGCTCTCGCATACATATTCAGGCGTTTCACAGGATATTTGCCTGCTTTATTTGGAGTTCATCCTGGGAAGCCATGAGAAGAGACAACCTATTTCTTCCACTTGAGAAGGGTGGGCTTAGTCTTGTGCATTTGTTTGTACGACAACTGGTGATGCGATTTTTCTACCTTAAAGATGTCTGTCACCCGTTTCTTCTGGCTATAATCCGAAACCGTCTTACTTACCATCTCCCTTTTCTTTTCGTCACAACAAGATCTGCTGAAGAATCGCAATTATGGGGTTTTTTAAAAGAGATTGTCGACACTGTGCAGTTTTTGAAAGCTAGATTCACGTTAGAATACTTATACAACGTAGACAGAACGACGCTAACAGCCGCACTGGTGAGCACCCTCTTCCCTGAACCTGTTTACAGACAGCAATATTTATCTCGCTTTGGTCAGGATGTGTTCTTACGAGTACGTAAAATGTGCATATCACCAGCAGCGAAAACATTTTTCTTTAAGCTGCACACCTCCACTTTACCAGTAAAGACATGGCTTCATGAAAAAGGGATTTATGTGCCCTGGTCTGTAAATTGCAGGCTATGCAGTGAGCCTGAAACAATCGAGCATTGTTTTATTCATTGCCGTGATGCATTGCATTTCTGGGACATTCTCAAGAGAACCATCAAAAAAGAATTTCCAATTACATCCCATGGTGTTCGGTTCCTCCCGTTCAAAAAGAGCATAAACAATTCTGCACCATACGACTTAATCATGTTGCTAGGTCTTTATTCGTTATGGAGAAGCCGCATGATTGACAGACATGCTGAGCCACCTCGCTCGACAAGGTCCGTCTTTCGAGAAGAAGCAGCCAATGTGCGTAGTGTTGTTGAGACTTTTGAACCTATTCCGGAGTGGCTTGGACTTCTGGACGCTTGTGTTTGTTTACCGGACTTTTGAAGATTTATTAGAAGATTTATTGGACTGTGTGAAATTGTGTGTTTTGTGCATGTGGGCGTAATTCTAAAGTGATGAATTGTATTGGCACTAGATGACAATATTTGATGGCTTTATTCCCATGTATTAAAGAAAAAAAAAGCATGGCGTGTGGCTCAGTGGTCTAACGCAGCGTGATGAGGAGCGAGGGTCGCTGGTTCGAATCCCCGGTCGGGTGCCGTCGGATGTTTTTCTTTTGATTTATTTTTCTTTGTGCGTTTATATATATATACCTACATATACACATGCGGGACATGACGGCGACGGCGATGGCAAAACTCAGCCGACAGTGTTCATATAATTGCTATCGCAATAAAAAATTTTACGAATGGGAAGAATTGGTGTTCAAAAACACCCATAGGGTCTCCTATGCATGCGGATAAGACGACCTCAAGGTGAAATCCGTTTTTCATCTTTTGCTTCTCCTTCTTACTCCTCTCAGACAATTCTATTGATCCTCACTCCCACATCGAAAGCTTCTTGCACCTAATGTGTGTTTGCAGTGCCTCCTGGATTGGTGGCATCGCAGCTTTCTGCACTTCACCTGGTTAGAGTGTACGAGCTTCGGAAAGTGAAGCCCAAACAGGGTCATGCCGATTGGCGCTGCGATCGCTAGTCTGCAGTCTGTCGTCTTTTTAAGAGTTGCTCGCGGCTCCACCAAAGTGGTGCAGAGGTAGAATGCCCGCTTCCCACTCGAAAGGCCCAGGTTCAAAGCGCATCTGCAGATGTTGAGTTTTTATTTTTAGTCTAACTTTTATAGTTGTATTGTTTTTTTTGTTTCTTAAAACTAGCTTAAGTTGGTACGTATTGCAACAAGAATAAGTAACTTGAAATGTGAAGTAAAACACAAAACATTTGACAGTGAGCGTGATTATTTGCAGCGTCGCCGCATGGTATTCAACAAAAACTAAAGTATGGCCTCCGCGATTTCTCGTATTCGCAAAGATCTAGGAGCCGCACTTTACGTTTTTGTTGAATGCCACGTGTCATTGCAAATAATCATGCTCACTGTCAAATTTCTTCTGTTTTCCTTCACGTTTGAAGTTACTTCTTTGTAGCAAAACGTACCAAATGAAGTTAGTTCTAAGAAACAAGAAAAAGCAATAAAACTGCAACAAGTTAAACTAAAAAATAAAAATCAACGCCTAGAGCTGCGATTCCAACGTAGGCATTTCGAGTGGGAAGCGGACATTTTACTTCTGCACCACTTTGGTGAAGCCGCGGGCAATTCATAAAACGACGACAGACTGTAGGCTAGCGATTGCAGCGCCAAGCGGCATGACCCTGTTTGGGCTTCACTTTCTGTACATTGGTGCTGCGGCCGTTCCGAGCACTCCCTTATTCTGGTGCCCATTAACCTGGTTTTGTAGCATTGCCTCCGATATCGACCCATGTGTCACCATGCGACAATGTGTTGTGATGACGTCATCGTGTGACTGCACGTTGTGTAACGTAGTAGTGACGTCTTGATCACGGTACAATGGCGTCGCAATTTTCTTCAATCTGTGACGTTAGGATGAATAATGTCGCCATCAAGCTGTGATCTCTGAACACGCGACTTTTGCATCGCTCGTGCAGACGCCCACGCCGCCGACGGTCACATCTCACGTTTCATGAGGAATCTACGGCTTTCACGTTGAAAATAATTGACCATTGACAGTACTTGATATGGGATAGCGGTAACCCATCCTGTGGAGCTTCTTTCGAAGGGAGTGCTATGAGCTATCATGCCAAGGCTTTCGGGAAAGTATGAATCTGGTAGGGCGGAGTATGCATGGAGCCAGTGCATCATTGCAATCACGAAACAAAGTAAGCTAGAGCCACCCGAGAAGGCCTGGCAATAAGCCTTGTTTAGCGCCAGTTTTCATGAATGACTACGGAAGCACTGCTCCTGAAGCAGCGCGGAACGGTGCACTAAGAGCAAATCACATACTTGCTATTCAAGCGTGTCGAATGCTTAGATATTTTATTAGTCATGTAAACAATTTTAGTCTACACTGTGTAAAGCTTGCGTTATAGAACCGTGACTTGCTGATCATCGGTAGAATAACGCCGCCCAATAAAAAAAAGAATTTTCCAGAACCCTGTTGTAAGCTACGTTGGCTGGTTTCCATGAGATAATGCTCTTTTGCATGCTTCAGATTGTTATTATCACTGCGCAGATACATATTACTGTCACTGGTTATATGCTGGAACCGTGAATGTTGTGGGAAATTTTATGCGAGATTCTTAGACCAAAACCCAGCCAGTTTTATCATCTCATGATTGACATTCGATACAAATCTGAGTTGGTCCCTGTGTTACGGAAGACGGCCAAGCCATAAATGGTAAACGAATAAAACA
>JALIZH010021633.1:90000-123288 GCA_030522465.1 Rhipicephalus appendiculatus
ATCAATGATCATGTATGTTAGTCGTCGGGATGGAGAAGTACCACCAAGCGTCAACGTGGGTGCACCCATTAAACGGTACTGGAGCTGCCAAACACCAATATACATTGTGCAAGCTCTCCTATATTAATGTACAGTAAACATTCAATTACCTCTGTAAGGGCACGTTTTAGTTTCGTGTTATACAGATTCCGATGACGGAGGGATGAACCATGTTTTCTTACAATATCAACGTCTCAAAATTCTGACGTACTTTTGATAATATACATATGTTCTGATTATACTGCAGAAATGTCTAGGCTTTATCCCATCCATAGTCATTCAAAACACACAACAAAGTTCCGGAAGATTTAGTGACACATTCCTAATACTAGCTTGTACTAGCAGGGCCTTAGTTTGTTAGAGTGCACTAATTTTGTACGCAACCTATTTGCAGTGGAAAATAGCAGAATAAAAGCAGGAGTCTGAATGCTGAATGAAGTCGCAAGGAGATAAGTAGGAAGAGGAAGAGAGCAAGACAAGGCTGACAAACAGGTGGGCAGTGACAGGAACGATAGGACAAGTAGTGAAGAAAGCTGTTCAACAATTGTACGGAGCCCTCACCGAAGGCCCTGTACGTGTCTTTGTTTGATTAACGCTGTTTTTCTTTGTTTCATGCAAGTCCTGTAAAAGTGAGTGCACGCGTACTCGCGCTTGCGTACTGTTTCTGAAATGGAAAGCTTGACGGGTCAACCCCAATCTACAACAGAAATCAGGCTGCATTGTAAACTTTAGGCTGAACTGATTCCGAATTTCAAGGGTTTTCGAGGACAGAAAAAAGTTCCAGGACTTTCAGTGGCCTTGGCGATGTACTTTTCACATTCAAGCATTTACAAGGGTTTCAAGGACCTGTAAGCTCCCTGGAACTTTATCGAGAGGATCGTGCATATTTTTCTTCGTCATGTATTACCATGATGCGTACAGCTACCACGCTTGTCGATACAGAAGATTGTAACTTTGTAAGACAGCCTCCGCAGAAATTGAATTTCTCCTCATACCCATCTAAGCACTCCAGTTATTTAACTTACGGCGCGAAAATATTTTCATTTTTAGCGTACACTGCCTACGGTACAACTCGCTCAGTGGTATTCACCGAAATATTAAGGACGCTAGCGACTACAACGGTTTTTTTCAGCTCTAGTGACAGCATTGTGCAGCACTTTGATTCAGTGCACAACGCCACTAGCGGTAACACCAAGACCAGCCTTGAATTCTCTGGCCTTTATTTTCCCTATCCAGGTGCTATGGTGGATCCATAGCGACGGGACAGTGACCCAAATGCAACAAATAGGGGAGTTCCATTCCTCATCTCGCCGGCTGGCTTCCGTGCTTATATGATCACGATCATCTTGTTTTCGCGCAACTTGACGGGAGGCGCCGTACGTACAGCAAGTTCCTTGAGTTTCCGTGTGGGTGGGGGCAGGTATTAAGGGCAGCTGGGGAACAAATGGGGAGCGACACCATCCTTGAGAGCCCATTTGTCACGCAGAATGATCACAACGGAGCCATTAATGTTGTACACAAGCTTTATCCACTCGTCACTGTGTTGGAAACGAACGTCGCGCACGACACAAGAACACGCTTGTGAGCTGCTTGTCCATTCATGCAATAGAACGCCCTCACAATTAAAGACGTGTGCCATCACCACGTGCCCGGAAAAAAAATTGGCCGCGTATCTGCGTGCTTCGCCGCAAATGTCGTCGAAAGACGATAGTCTTGTGCCGACTGCACTGCATGAGCGGCATGAGTACCACAATTTAATAGCTGGGCTAGCCGCTGGGCTCGTTTTTCGGACGTTTTCCGGGCACGCTTAGACGGAAGCCGGCGTTTATCCGCTGAAATTTGGTCGTCGGTGTTTTCTCTGCGTTCTCTGATCATGTCTTGTAGAGTGGGTCGTATTTCATCAAGCGGCCATATATGTTTTGCCTTGCCTGAGACAGCGCTCTTCTACGATGAATCAGCCGCATCTGGCTGGCATTGATAAAACAGAAGAGAACGCCATCTACAGCGCTACCGGGGAACATCGGCTTGTGTTGAACTATGCTGCTGCCAGGTGGCAGCACCACAGCGTCGTTAAATCACTGGGCGGAGACTTGTTTTGTACACAGCGGCGCATTCTCAGCGCCGCGTAATAAACACTAGGATCTTTATAATTACGTATCTATAGATTTTGTTTTAAAGGAACACTGTGAATAGTACTAAGGTATTGATGTTGTGCCTCAGGTATGCGTAATATTTGATTTTTAATTGCCCACGCTCACCCGTATGAACACATGCTGCTCGGTCAAGATTGGAGGTCGTAAGGCAGGGGGTTAAACTTTGGCCAGCTAGCTGAATCGTGTGACGTGCCGACAAACAGAGAAACAGACAGACAGACAGACCAAAATTTCTCCGTTTAGGTATCCCAAGAAAGACTATCGTCTTTAAAAATTGGCCGCGTATCTGCGTGCTTCGCTGCAAATGTCGTCGAAAGACGATAGTCTTCTGCCGGCCGTACTACACTGTTTTGCCTTGCCTCAGACAGCGCTTTCTCTATGTTGAATCGGCCGCATCTGGCTGGCCTTGATAAAATAGAGGCGCTGCGTGAGACATGGACGCCATCTCGCAGTGCTGTCGAGAAACATCACCTTTGTGCAGAACCCATCAGCAACATATCGTCGGCCGAGGGCTTTTTCGTGCATAGCATCGCTTTTTTTGCGCAGCCTAATAAACGCTGGGGTCTTCATAATTACGTATCTATGTATTTTCTTATAAAGAAACATACCAGAGACTACCTATTTATTGACGTTGCTCCTCAGACATGCGTAACACTTGCTTTTTGATCGACAATGTTCACAAGTATGAACAAAAATACTTGTGCAAGATGGCCGGGCGCTGAGAAAGTGGTTAAACTTTGGCCGGGTAGCTGAATCGTGTGACGTGCCGACAAACAGAGAAACAGACCAAAATTTCTCCGTTTAAGTATCCCAAGAAAGACTATCGTCTTTAAAATGATGATTCTCGGCAAGACCCCTTAGAATCCTAACCGTTTTTCAGCTGCTCACAAAGCAACGCGGTATGTCTGTTGGTCACTACACATCACCACTTGCAGTGTCAGACTTCGAAAACTGTAGGATTGGGCGTCTTGGTAAAACATGATTATGAGTGCAAATCAGCGCAAACGACAGTAGGGGGACAGAAGAGAGGACACAGAACGCTGACAGCACTCTGTGTGCTGACAGCACTCTGTGTCCTCTCTTTTGTCCCCACCTGTCGGCTGCGCTGATTTGCACTCATAATAGTGTCAGACTACTGAAACGTCACGATCAAAGCATAACAATGCAGCACCATCAACAACGGCCTCCGCAACGTGTTTCGACGAGCCGAAAAGTCGGGCCAACTATGCGGCGAGTGCCACCACTTGGTGGGAGATGGAAATGTGACAAGCTCCATCTCGCTGTTTTCAAACTGATGCTAATCAAGTAATATTGGTTTGGGAGGTATAAAAAAAAATCACAGCATATCCACGAGGTGAATGATGGTGAGGTGGGCGAAGCTTGAGAGGTTATGGTTGATGCCGTTTCGTCAGGATCCCGCGGTGCGAGTCGGAGAAGCGGAAGCGAAGCGTGCGCGGCGCCTTGTGAATCCCGAGACTGTGCGCGCAAATGGCGCCGCGAGGCAACATGCACTCCGAGCAGAGAGAGCAGCGGACCCCGAAAGGCGAGCACGAGCCGCCGCGGCCCTCCGCGCCCGCTGCTTCGCTTCGTCCATGCCCCACCAATGACTCGACACGTACGGCGACGATCCAGGAGACTGAGAGAGGCACTCGATCGCCGCGCACTCAGGCAAAGCGCGCGCAGGAGCCAATCGGAGAGTAGCGGCAATTCGGAGAGTAGCAGCAGAGTAACGCCATCTAGGAAATGAGACGAGAAATGGTCATCTCTTATCATGGCCTCCGAGATGGCAGGCGATACTGGGGGGTTACGCGTTACGCCTGACAAGGTTAGACTAAGAAGAGCTTCGCCCCTAAAAAGTTGGAGCCGGTTTACTGGACTTTTTAGGAGCTTGCTCCTTATGCTCGCTCCTTTTTCGGCGGCGGTGGCATGTACACTTTTCCGCTCAAGGCGCCAGCTTTCCGGTGATTTCAAGAATGCTCACTATGTGGCGGCGCCGCTCAAGGCGACGCACACCATTCGCGGCACGTGCGCTTCCTTTCTCTTCGCCGGGAGCTCACGCAGTGAACACTCTTCGTTACCGCTCGGCCGCATGAACGCATCAGATGCCAAGGAGGGAGCGGGGCGGGCTCGCAACGCAGCAGCAGCTCGGGCTCGCCGCCCGAGCACCGCATGTAATGTATATATAACAAAGTTGTCACGTCTGTATATCATGGTAGGAGGTGTGTATGGAGGATTCGCGGGTTACCCGATCATCTCCGAGCAAACTCCTCTAACATCATTCACTTTGTGGATATGGCGGTGATTTTTTTAGCTACAAAAAACGCTAAATCTGAAATAAGTACAAAATGGTGGAGAATTTTTATTCTTTTATTTCTTCCTCGTGCGATCATCATTGTACTAGATCTCTGTGAAAGTATCTCTTCGACAAAATATCTTGCTTCTGTACAGCCCTTACAAGAGGGCTTTTGCAATAATTTTATTTGAACTTCGCCTGAAAGTAGTGCCCGAGTTAGCAGGCGAAGTTCAAACAAAATTATTGCAAAAGCCCTCTTTTCCCGGAGGGCTTTTGCAATAATTTTATTTGAACTTCGCCTGCTAACTCGGGCACTACTTTCATTTTATCAGATGCGCACCGGTGAAACCGTTTGGAGAAATGAGAAAGGAATATTTTCACTTTGAAAAAAAAAATTTTTTTTGATCGACTACAACATCCGGAACAAGCAAAACTGCCACCAAGCTAGCGAAGAGCACTGCAGTAATATAGCCAAGCTAATTTTCACATAGTTGGCGAAAATAACATGCAAAGTAGTTTTGCTGTATTTCTTCAGGTTTTACTCAATAGATGTCTCCTTTTTTTCTGCTGTGTAATAGTTCTAGTCCTACTACAGTGAAACCTCGGTGATACGTATCTCACGGGACCACCAAAAATATTCGTATCACCCGAAATTGGTATCACCAGAAAGCGTGGAAAATTAGCATGCGACAAAAGATAGCTGGCGTACATTCTCATTTGCTGTTTTTCAGGACCACAGCAACGTCAGGAAGAACTCTGAATAATTGTCAGTTAAGTTTTTAGATGTCGGCAATCATACCAGCACTCGTAAATATACGGCCCGTACGCGCGTGTCTAATTAATGAACCAGGTGCTTTGTGACCCCCGCGATAACTGTAGCCCCTTCCAAATTTTAGTATGCTTTTTTGCATGGCATGGAAGTACTGCGGCGAAGAAACGGAAGAAGCGCTTTGACACCCGATAGATCAAGGCCACAAAATTTGAGAACCGCAGTCCTATGTTATGATATTTTGTTATCGCGGAGGTGTTGGGGATGTCTTTTGGGAAGATTTACAGCCATGCCCGCACAATGTGCGACCTCAACAATCACGCATCTTGACACCGCGATTCTGACGATTTGGCGGTGCAGCGCGCATGCCCGCGCTTGCGTTCCCGCGATCGCACGTGCCTTGGCGCGTCTTCCGCGACAGCCGGGAACAACACCTCTTCGTACCTTGGCGGTAGCGTACGTTCGTATCAAATGTCACGGGGTGAAAATCGGTTCGCAACAACCGTACTCCATTACAATTGCAGGGCCAATGGACCTTCGCCGGGACCAAAGAAATATTCGTATCCACCCCGAAATTCGTATGAGCGGTGATCGTATCACCGAGGTTTCACTGTAATAAGTTTGTAGGTTTGGAACATTCCCAGTTAAACCAGAAAGCATAATATGCCGCTATGGTATAAATATTGCTGTGATATTCAGAAAAAAAAGGCTGATGCATCCTGAACAAAATATGAGCTTAATTAACCTTGTGACACTGTTGTAATAAAGCTTCATTTCATTATGTAAATTTTTTTTGCATTAGGTATACATGAAACATTACTAATTGTATTCAGCTGCACAAAAATATGCTGTCATTACAAAGCTCTAAACACGTATCACGGCTATAGCCATCCCATTATGTGCGGTGATGCTCCATTGTCCTTGTTTTACGTACAAAAGAGAACTTTCCCACGATGTAGTGGCAATACATGAACTCCAAGCCGCAGTAGAATACCGGACGTTCCTACGAGTAATTTCTTAAAGATAAGGTTTCGAATGAGAAAGGAAACTTCCTTCCGAAGTTAACTTTTAGGTTTGGTGCAGGTTCGAAAGTGTTTAAATCCCAAGTAATTTAATTATTATTAACACAGATCGTCTAATAAGCTGTTTATTATTTATGCTGTTTAACATATTGCGACTGACGAATTGTTACACGGTAGCATATGAGGCATATTTACTAGGAGTCGGAATTCCAAGTAAAAAGGGCGGTGGGTTTGTGATTGGAGCCATCAAGCTTGCGTTAATCTAGAGCACCCATGTATTTCGCTGCACATTTTGGGAACGAATACAGTAAAACTTCGCTTTAAACAAACTTGCAGGGACCCTGGAAAAAGTTTGTTAAAGTAAAAGTTCGCTCAATTGAAACAGCTATGTTGTAGCGTGCTATCGCAAGGTGAAGAAACTTCAGGTGTTCAAATCAACTTGAACCCATTTATTGTCCATGCGGCTCATTTGCATGTGAGCTTATTATTGAGGATCTTGTGAAGAATGCAGTAATCTTTTTCTGCACTTGAGCACCTAAGACTCCTGTGGTCACAATTCTTGGATATGTGCGCGAAAAGACAAGAATGAAGGGAAGGAAGTACACACACACTGGCGCTTTACAGACCTGCAGCATGACAGACCGACAAGCCCGCATCGCCACCCTCGTCTTTGTGGTCACGAGTTGAGTTTTGCAAGCTCTCATGAACTTTCCCGGCACACACCCTGCTGAGCAGAAAAGGACTTCTGTTCCTCCAAGCTCATCATTCCTTCTACGCTAAATACGCGTATACAGTCTTTCGTCCAGAGACATGCGCTTTTGTTTGGCACTCACGGTGACCACAACCGGTGGCTGCAGCTGTCGCTGCGGCTATCGTGGCTTCCAGGATTATGTTCGGTGGCGCGTCTTTGATGGAGCTGATCGCGAAGGCCACGATAAATCTATGCTACAAAAGGAGCGGTAGTAGTTGACGAAGAGATTAACATCACCTTGTAGGGATGGAAGGGTGTCGCGTAAACTGTTCGTACAGTTGAAATGCGCTATGCACCGAGTTTCACTGAACCTAAGTGAGCTAGCATTGATTTCAATGGCACATCCTTGGGGGACTTAAAGGAAATTCCGGCAACTGAATAGTCGGAGTAACTGACGTTCGTTAAAGTGGTATTTTGCAGTATATTGAAACTGGTCCAATCATAAAATTTGTTCAATGTGGACACGTCATTCGAACCCACCGACTAAAGTTCTTCAATTGTAATATGCGTCGCAAAAAAAAAAAAAGTAATTAAAATGTTAATTATGGAACTTCGGTCCAACAACTCCCCATTCACGTGATATCAGCTTTTATGGATGCTCACACCCCCTATCAGTTAATGTTTGAAGGAATCATCTTAGAGCGCAGCTCTTAGGCGCCCGTTGCTGCGTTGAGCGTCGGCGAGCCTCGTCCTTCAACGTAAACGAGAGAACGAACGAAAGATGAAAGCGGACGAGGACCACGTAGAGAATGGAGAAAGTATGAGGAGTAAAGCAGTGGGCCTCGCAAGACTGCGAGGCCATCACCATCAGCCTGACTTCACTCACTGCGTGGCGAAGGCCTCTTCCATGTTTCACCAAGCAACCCGCTCCTGTGCTTTCTGCGGCCGCTTTATCCACGCAAATTCCTTAATTTCACCTGAGCACCTAACTTTCTGTCTCACCCTCGCACGCTTGCTTTCGCTTGTAATCGAGTCTATTACTCTCAATGACCAGCGGTTATCATGACTACGCGCCATAAGCCCTGCCCATGCCTATTCCTTCTTCTTGATTTCGACTAAGATGTGCTTAATACCCACTTGTTTCCTCGCCCACTCTACTCTCTTCTTGTTCCTTATGGTTACACCTATCACTTTCTTGTTATGGTTTACTGCGTCGTACTCTACTTAAGTGTAATCATTTTCTTAAGCCTCAAGGTTTCTGCTCCGTAGGTAAGTACAGGTACGATGCAGCGGTTGTCCTTTTCTCTTGACATGGCGCCATAGTATTTCCAATCTGCGCCGCCGAAGCAGAACCTCATCGCCACCACCGCCAACAGCTCTCCGCAGTTAGCGACAATGAAACAGGAACTAAGCGCCCCAGCAGAGAAGATCCTGACTAGAGCTGTGCGCCGCCGCGCCGCGCCGCCGCCGCTGTCTGTTTTTGCTCACGCCGATCGCGCCGCCGCCGAAGTTTCCAGAGTGACCGCGCCGCCGCCGCCGCCGCACAATAATTTCGGCGCGCCGCCGGTAGTCTTTCATTTTAACCCAAACGGAGAATCGGGGCATAAAATACATCACTTCACTTGGCAAGGTTTTCTCGATGTGTCGGTGTAATGAACTCTCCATTTCAGCCGCCGCTGATTGGAGGAAGCTCGGCCAGCAGCGCGCCATCCCTTTCCGATTCTTCCTCTTCAACGTCATTATGACGTCACCAAGTTTTCAGAACTCTTGACTCAAGTTAGAGGAACGGAATGCGCTTCAACCATAGAGGGGAAAAAATTGTCGAGAGCACGCCTAGCATCCATAGTCAACCTCCTCTGAAGCCACTACCACTTCGGCCTCGTGTTACAATTCCCATCATGCTCCTGTTTGTTTTCCTTTTTCTTGGTGAGCTCATGTGCAAATGAAATAAAATTCACGAGCGCGCGCGTCTCACGTCCACAGACCAACCTCCTCCGACGCTACTCCCCCTCGTGCTCCAAGCTCTAGTCAAAGTTTCCAGCATACTCCTGTTTCATTTTTTTATGGCTGGGGAGTTATTCTCGATGTGTCCCCCCTAGTGGGCTGTTCATTTCGGCCGCAGCTCAGTGGCTGGAGTTCACTGACCAGTGCCCTCCCTGTTTCCGGATCTTCTTCCGGAACGTCATTTTGATGTCACAAAGCTTTCACAACTCTCGACACTAATGAGAGGGACGGAATGCGCTTCAACGCAACGAACGCAGCGCCCAGACACCCGAGGCGGTGCACCAATTCTGATTGTGTAAGCCATCGAATTAGGTTTAATGCGGCCGCCCCTCCAACGCACCTGCGAAGGTCGGTACGCATTCCCTGCATGGTTCTCAAACATCTGGGACAGATTCATAAGCAAGTTCAGACTTGACAAGTTCCTGTTCCTGTAAATTTCGTCCACTTTCTTCTGCTTACGCTGGGAATGTGCTGGCGGGTTCGGTGCATTGACGTGGTATATATATATATATATATATATATATATATATATATATATATATATATATATATATATATATATATATATATATGTATATATAATCTGGGCTTTAACGTCTCAAAACCGGGGTATGATTGAGGGACGCCGTAGTGGAGGGCTCCGGCGATTTTGACCATCTGGTGTTCTTGAACATGCACTGACATCGCACAGTACACGAGCCTCTACCATTTCGCCTCCATCGAATAGCGACCGCCGCGGCCGGGATCGAACCCGCGACCTTCGGGACAGCAGTCGAGCCCCCTAACCGCTACACCACCTCGGTGGACGCATCGACGTGGTCAAGAGCAAAACATCACGGCCAACCGCTTTTACGAGTAACTGAATGCGCTCTGCCGAAATGGACTTTGGACATCATCTTCAGATGGACACATCGAGAATAGCTCCCCGGAAGTTGTATATATCTTTGTTTCCTCCAGAAGTCTCAACAGTATTGCTTGACCTCAACGCTTCGGCGTCCTACAGCCTTAAAGGGGGACGACCCAAGCCACTGGATAGCATAGTAGTGGAGTCTCGGGCCTACTACATTGTGCATAGATAAATCAAATAGATAAGTAATATATATCGCTGGTTTAGAGCACTTTTTTCCTAAATTGTTTTACTCGAGTAAGTCGATAAATAATTAGACAAGTAAAGGCAATGAAACACTTACAATAACCGATAGCTGAGCTAGTTGGTAGGTATTCATGTTAAAAAGACACGTGAACACACAAGGGTGAAGTCAACAGAGTGACCAGTTATCTCTCATGTTGACCATCACGCGCAACTGACTGATAGGTATCGCCTCTTGCCCGGGAATACGCTCATAAGTATTTTAAGTGCGGAGCAATTTAAGGGCCCGAGCAGTCGTTTGCAGTCATCGCAAGCTGTCGTCGTATGCTGCCGTAGCTTGGCGTAACGCAGGAAAAACCACGAATAGTATAGCCATCAGTCGCATATTGAGCGCACGCTCCCGCCAAGGAAAAGGCTTCTTCCTCTTGTTCTTCGAGCGCCTTGATGATGATATGAAGTGCGGAGCAGTTTAGGCGCCCGGGTTGTCGTATGCTGTCGTCGCTTGGCGTAACGCAGGCAAAACTAAGTATAAAAATAGAAAAATAAAGGAAGCAAGCAAAAGATAGAAAAAGAGAGAAAGAAAGGAATAAATAGGAACAGTAGAAATGGCAAGAAAGAGAAAGAAATAAATAGAGAGGAACAAATCAGTAAACATTGAAAAAAAAAGACAGAAAAAAAAAGGAAACAGAAAAAGAAAGAAAGAGAAGAGGAAAGAAAGAGAAAACCGAAGAGAAACAAAGAAGGCTGCCCAACTCCGCACTTTCTTCAAAATTGGGACACCAGTGCGAAGCTGCGTTAATCTTTTTTACAGCGAAAGCTGTATATGGCCAGGAGAAACGAAAAACCGCTCGGCATCTGTGTCACGAGCGGTCTCCATTGGCTGTGCTATCAGTTACGTCGTTCTGAGCGTCGTAGCCGTGGCGCCGAGCACACGCGCATCAGTTTCGACTGAGAGCTTCCACATGCGTCGTCGAACAGCACCGTGTGGCTCACTGCGTGCATGGCAGAGACGCACTGAACGGGATCGTCGGGGTCCATAACTTCGGCAGTGGCTTCGATCTCGTCTTCGTTAATAGGTTCGTCGTCAGGGGTGGCGTGTAACGTGGCGGAATCCACTCGTATCTTGTGATGTCGGTACAAAGGCGTCTCGATGAGGTACTGTCGCCAGGCTTTGATGTTGCACTTCTTGACGAGGCCCACGGCCGCCTGGATCATCGGCGCGCGCGGCTGTGTTACACAGCCGCGCGCGCCGATGATCCAGGCGGCCGTGCGAGGCCCCGCTTGTAGGTAGCCTTTGCGAGTAGACGGCGCTTGATATGTACCTCGATTGCTACGTCGTGGGCGATGTTACGCGGCAGACATTGCGAACACCTACTTCTTGCGTTCCTGCAAGTAATGGACCGCGTTCGGGACTCCACGCATGAACGCTATGTCTCGGTCAAGCGCGTCTCTCACGAAGTCACCCCTCTCTAGTTGTCGAGTGATGGTGCTTGTAACATCGTTGGTACAGAATGTGACGGTCTTTTCGACGACGTTGAACCGTATCACTTTCATGGCCATGTACAAGATGTGAGCCGGTTCCACACCTCGAGGGGCGGAGCACACACGGTTGACCAATGAAGCTGAAACGTGCGGCCCGGTGTGTCACCGTGTAACAACAGTGAAAGCTCGTACTAACCACAGTGGTTAACGCATTGCGAAACGCATTTAACCGCTGAATACACTCCTCCAAGACCGTGATCGTGCGAGGCACAATGTGCGGCATGTGAAATAAACACTGTGGTAAACCGAAGCCAAACGTGTGTCTAACCTCATTAAGAAGCGCGAACATGTAACCAATAATTGTGGAAGGCTTCAGTGCAGCGTCGGGTTGAACCCACTGCTAAACATCGGGGCCGCAGATTTCAGCTTCGCTCGTTAACCATTTGTAAGGAGTGCTTGGGCGGTTATTTTTTTTTTCTACCTGCTTTTCCGCCGCTGGACTATTTTTCAGTTCGCGGCGTTTGCGGTGTCTTGAGAATTCTCTTGTCCTTGTTTGCACGCCCTTCTTTTTAAGGGCCCCAAAGCAGCCTCTGAAAATACAAAATCAAGCGCGTTATTCTCTCTCGGCGTTTCTCGTTTTTTTTCCCCTTTTTTTCTTGCGCTCCTCCTGACGCGAGAACGGTGATTCACGTGACATGATTAGAACAAATACTCTTTACTGGTCCATCTAAGAGAAATATCAGCTGCGAATTGTCTCCTACCCTGCATGCTTTACCATGCATTCACCCACCCTTTCTTCCTCACCTCGTATGATTAGCGTGGTGAGGAACTTATATCGTACTTTTTTGTGAGTTTCCGATTACGCAAGGCGAAATAACAGAGTGCAGCCGACAAGCTCGAAATTCTAATGGGCTAAACGCTTAGTATACTCTCATTGTACACGTGCTTCATGAAGAAATAAGTGTCGAGGAGATATGGAATGGAACGAATGGAAGAGGCGCCGGATTATTTGATTCTTCCAAAGGACGAACTCGTTACAGGTTTACATTGGGCAGTCGGGGAGATGCCTGAATGATAGGCTACGGTAACATAAGCAGGAGTTGGGTCGATATCGAGATGGGCACGTGTCTGTGCATTGTAATGATTGTGGGTGTGAAGCGTTGTTCAAAGAGTGCACCGTTGTATATAGGAATCCTGATAAGACTACGAGAGAGATTGTTGAAGCCGCCCTGATCGCGAGGACAGGTGACAGTTGTGTCAGCTGCCCGTCGGTGGCACTGACTGAAAGGGAATTGGCCTTTCTTGACGCGGCACGGTTTCATGTGTGATGAGTGGGCCGTTTGCATACGGATCTATTTATACCGCTACGTTCCAAAATAAACATTCAGTTGAAAGTTAGCGCTTATCCTGTTGTATCTTGCTCTTCCGTGTATGTTAGCGCTATGCCCCATTTAGAAGCATATAACCAACTAGCCCAAAAAGCCACGTTGACAATCTTTACAGCGAAGACGATGCAGCTATCCAAAAAAATAGGCCAATCCGCTTCAACGGTTATTGTATATTTTTTTTATTGCGATAACAATTATATGGGCACTCTGTGCAGGTTTTCATTGTCGCCGTCATGTTCCGTATAAAGCTCAAATCGATAACTTTTGTACGCGCATCGTATGCTGCACCCTCTAGTAAATGGTCGCTAGCGCTAGCGAGGAACATGGCTGAAGCATAGATGAAACAAGCTGCCCATCTCTATCGCACGTAGGGCGCATGCTATTACATTACACCGCCTGCGAGGCCTGCCGTCGCTTGCTCCTCAACAAGAAAGGAAGCCCTGTCCGTGTTTCACTGGACGAAGGCGCATGAAGGGACGTCGGAGTAGGGGGGAGGGGGGGGGGGGCTGCGTGGCTGGCAATCCTCACCTGTGAACTTGGATTATAAGGGCGCGGTCGCGAGCGCTAGCGCGCGCGCTATCTCGGCAGGCATCAGCAAACGCGTCCCGTATACCCTTCCACGCGCTATCATTTCACCGCTTCGTGCTGTGACCACTGATACGACAAACTGCATGAGAACCGCTTCTTTCCCGGGAGGGGCCGTATTCCCATACACCAGTGTTTTGCATTGTCGCGAGATCGGATGAAAAAGAGTTAGCTGCTAGCCTTAGTTCGTTATAACATTACATGTTGCTATCGCATTCCTGCTTCGCCCTTTCGGTGAAACAGATTTTTTTTCAAAAGTCAAGGGACAAACTTCTATCCCCACCAACTCTTTAATCTTCAATCTACCTTCCCCCCTCCGCGCCGCGCCGCCGCCGATTTGATGAACCCCGCGCCGTTGACGCGCCGCCGCCGGAGGTGTAAACACCGGCGCGCCGCCGCCGGTGATTTGGGGTCCGGCGCACAGCTCTAATCCTGACATTCGCACCTTAGAGGCCGAAGTTGATCGCCGCCTCCTTCGCAAAAGGACCAGCGAAATCAAAACATGCCTACAGCCGCGCACAAATTTCTCATTAGGGAGTACCACAATCCTCGGTGCTTGTTTTCCTCTGAAAACTACAATATTGCGTAAATATTCGTAGGAACATGTCGTGCAACCACGTCGTTTTTATTTGCCACTGAAGAGGGTCAGCTAGGGATGAGTGAATCGTAAATGTTAAGTCCTAAGCGCATTCGAAGCGAATAGTGATTTGATCGAATGATTTGCACCGGAATAGTCTGAATAGCTCATATCCTGCAGTATAAAAAGATATCATTTCTATCGTTACCCAACTTACTTGCACACAATCATTAAAAAGTAGGTTTGGGCGAATGTCCCTTTTTTTTTTGTTTTTAAGTGAAGTGGAAGTAACTTTGAACAGTAGCAGGATTTCAATGGAGGATGGCGCTAGTTATAAGCGGTAATATACATTTCGTTTATATACTTTACGGTTTTACACGTAAGAAACATATTATATTCGAGGTGGAGGTATTATGTATATTTAACCTTGTGTGACCTCGCGGCAGTGCGTACTTCCTCTGGACAAGTGGTTTCACAGTAGAGTATTTTTGCGCTGCAGTGAAGTTATCTTTTCAGGAGGGTTCCATGCAGTAAATTGAAACGTTTTTCGTTCATTTCAAAATTTCAGAAATTTGAAATTTGTGTCCGCGTGGATTCTAGCCTTGTAATATTCGTTCCCATATTCGAAGCATTCCTATATTCACCCATCGTGATCGTGAGAGTCACCGAAGGTTGACTGATGCATTTTTTTTCGGCTCTAACAGATATGTTGATATATTTTTTTTTAAATTCTGCTTAGCCCTTCTGACAGTGTGTCACATGACTTGCGCCGTATATGCTCTATGCTGGTTCTTGGGTACTTATATGTGTACTGCCTTTCAAAAATAAATAGTTGAAAGTTAACGCTCGTGTGTCTCTATCTTTCTTGTCCTTGTCTTTTGTGCGCTCTAAAAAAGTTTAAATATGGATACATACCAACTTGCCCAGTTGTCAGTCTTACTGGATTTACCAAATTTCTATGGCACATACACGTTTACGATGATTGTTTTCTGATTGGCCGCACACATTTCCGTGGCACATGCCCGTTTGTTGGGCTAACTCTTGCCTCCATTTTTAGTGTACCAGTGCTGAATAGCGGAATTTACCCAATGTCTGTGGTGCATACCCGTTTATGAAGCCCACAAGCGTGTAGACGGATCCCGGACAAGAAAGGCTAGACCTAGAACAGCATCGCTGTTACAAAGCACAGTCTTTGGCAGTCAACCCTTCTTAAAAAACTACATTACAGAATATTATCAGCGGTGCACGGTATCCAATATGAACAGGTACCAACTGGCTCAGTCTGCAACATTTTACGTGTCCTATAATAATAGTTAGACAGACATAAACCTTGCTTGGTCTACTTGAAGCTTGGTTCCTTAATTTTCGGAATTCATCAGTAAGAATTAAATAGTTAGCTTTTGAGACGCAGACCTAGAAACTTGCATAACCAGACGAGAATTCAATAGCAAAATCCAGCTTGTACGCTTCCGTGTAATGCTTTCTATTTAACGGCCACTGAGTTGAGTCTCACCTCAAAGCATGAAGCCTACACAAAATAAATTGGCGAAGATTGCAATAAGCCGCGCAAGGCTTGAAACAGTGAAGCTGTACGATTCTGAAGATTAATCTGGTTGCTTCTAGGTTCCATCTAGGCCCCAGCTAGGTCATGCAGGTTGTTTCTAGATTCATTCTAGGTCGTTGCTAGGCTTTAGCTAGGTGATGCTTGTTTATCTACGGTTGATTCTCCACGAAGAGAGGTTCGAGTGAAACCACAGACAGTCACAGACCCGACACGTATGTCCCAAACTCCAGGGACAGAAATTCGCGCTGAAACCAAGCTTTCCACTTCGTCGGTGGCGTAGGACTTCCATCGCTACGGGGTCTTCTGGCAGCCACCGTTGCCTTTCCCGTTTCCTACTATTCTCTCGTACGTACTCGGGGATCTTGGGCTCGCTGCCGTCTCTTCGCAGCCATTTGTAGGGCTAACTGTTGCCTTATTCTTTTTTAGTGTACCTGTGATGAGTAGTGGGATTTAACTAATTTCTGTGACACATACCCGTTCATGATTTGTTAGGCTAACTGTTCCCTTTTTTCTCCTTATTAGTGGGCCTGTGGTGACTAGTGGGATTTACCCAATTTCTGTGGCGCATACCCGTTTATGATGATGATTCTTTTCTAATATGCTCCACACACAAATTACGGCTAGCCTAAGAAGCCTCGCTGTTAAAAAAGAACCCTTTGAGCTCCAATTAAGGCCTAAGTTTCCCGCCCGTACGGAAAGCACCAGTGGATTGCAGCGAAAGCAACTCGCAGGGGCAAGTGGCGAACTAATGGTTCGAGATTAGCTTTAGAAAAAAACGAGAACCCAGTTTTCACGCGAAAGGTGTTAGCACGGTTAGAATTACAACGAAAAATAACGGTGAGAAAAAATGTTGAAACGAAAAGTTGTGTCTCAACGCCGTTTCGTTGCTCGAGACTACTGGATGTCAACCTACGCTTGCGAAGTGTTTCTGCTAGTGCTGCCATTGACCACGCAGCCTGAAACATAGATCGCAAAACCCTAATCGGCGCAGTCCCCCATCTCCAGCAGGAATTCGGTCTCTGCCGGAGTGTGCTTTCCCATCGAGAATGCGGAAACAAATTGACGGCTCACTCTGGCTTATGAGAGACCCTATGTGCTATTATAACTCCCGAGTAGTGCCCTATTCAATGAGTTCCATGTTATCTCAGTTATAACTCCACAAAATTATAGCTATGCCTGCTTACAAGTTAATGAACACCAGTCCCGCATTTCATAACGCATTATCTACATTCCCACGTCTACGGACTAGGCGAGCAATTAATGGTGATCTAAATCTCCCCCAATGGCAACAATTTGTAGGGCAAAGGATCGGTAGAACCTAGAATGATGTGCTCACTGGAGTAAATGTTGCGAGGAACTTTCATCTTGCATGTAAACGCATTTACCTTTCCACTCAACATCCTGATTAAGTTGGTTAGGCTGTTGATAGGACATGTTTATTCAGTGTTCTAGTTGTTCTTTAACTGTATGTCTTTAAGTGACGTGTGGCTGACCTACAGTGCTCTTTTTGTATTAAGGCGAAGGCCTTTAATGTCTCATGCTCACGTCCATCCGGCGTCCGTCCGTCCCATTCCCAGGATTTGGAGACATTCGTACGTGGCGCCATCTCTCGGCGGCAGCAACCGCATCCTGCCATAACTGAATGGGAAATAGGCGAAAAAAATTATATCTTTTGAAATAAGCTAGTTATCAAAAACGACTCCGGGATCTATACAGCAGAGACCTACTGGAACACTGTGGCGAAATTTCAGTATCGCACTACAAAACATGTGGCTTCCCTAGAGAATTGAACACCCTCATTGGAAATACATGGGACCCATTGTTAAATATTAAACATTCTGGGAAGCCACGCGGTTTGTAGTGCGACACTGTAATTTTGACAGAATGTTTAATTAAGTCTCTGCTTTGTAGAACCGGGAGTCGTTTTCGATAACTAGCTTTTTTCATGAGATATGATTTTTCTCGCCTACTTCCCATTCAGTTACGGCAGGCCGCCGCTGTCACCGACAAGAGAGGGCACTACGTGCAAATGTCCCCAAATCCTGGTCATGGTCCGTGTCCGTCTGTCCGTGCCGTCCGTCCATCCGTCCAGGCCCTGGCACGGAGCCAGGTGGCCGCCGAGGTGCGCAAACGGACGCCGGTCACGTCGGACTCTACAGCGCTCGCTCTTTGCTTGCGTAGGGTCACTGCACCCAGCGTTTGGAATCATTCTGACCGACGCCGTCTCAATGGACACAGGCGTTCGCGGAACACACTTTGGAATTTCCAAAGGGTCCGTCATTTTAAGCGCTGGAACGTGGGTGGCGTTTGTACGACGCCCAAAGCGCGAGAAAATACGAACGCATGCGAACGGAGGAAGATTAGCCTCGCGTCTTGGTGCGATTCGCGGTAAAAAATTAAACAAGAAAACACACACACATTTGGTTTGTGTGTTATCCCACTGAGAGTGTAAAAGAAAAAAAAGACATGGTATAGTCAGTCGAATGGCAACAGGCTTTCGCCGTACACACTTTGGAATGTACAAAGTGTTCTCCAATTTTTGGACCAGATACTAACCGGGAAGGCTATTCGGCCAAATAGTTTTTATGGATGTCATTTTGAACATCGTACAATAAAGCATTCGTTCAGTGATTGAATAAATGACAATGAATGCCTCATAAACAACGGAGCCGTTCAATCTCGGAAAGACTAGGATCATCCACGCAAAACTAGGCGGGTATGCGCCACCGAAAGCGGATATGTGCCCAGCAGCTCCTAGCATAGCATAGCCATGCATAGTAAAGTATGGCAAGGGGGTTCGGAAAGGGAAATGAGGGTGAGGGTGAAGAAAAGGAATAGACGAAAGGGTAAATCATTGCATAGGCTTGTATAGTATAGATCAGCAGTGAGGCTGAAGAGGAAGTAGTCGCGCCCAGCAGCTCCTAGCATAGCATAGCCATGCATAGTAAAGTATGGCGAGGGGTTCGGAAAGGGAAATGAGGGTGAGGGTGAAGAAAAGGAATAGACGAAAGGGTAAATCATTGCATAGGCTTGTATAGTATAGATCAGCAGTGAGGCTGAAGAGGAAGTAGTCGCGCACGTAGAATAGAAGCTGTAGGGTAAACCGTGTACATTATAGCATAGCAATGGGTGGGAAACAGAAGTATGTACCAAACAGCTCCCAGCATAGCATAGCCATGCTCAGTGTAGTATACCAAAGTGGTGGGAATTGGAAGTGAGGTTGAGGAGGGTTGATGTGAGGGTGAGGAGGAGTGTGGAGGGTAAAGCATAGCATAGCCTTGTGTAGTATAGTATAATATAGTATAGTACAATATAGTATAGTATAGTAGGGCACTAATATACGAACAAAACCAAATGTAAACACGTATTTTGAAGACTACTTGTCGCGCGATAAGTTTATATTCGAATTGATAGCTTCTGGGAATAGAAGTTATTGAATATGACGATCTGATATCAAGTTCTAAGCGTGATATGGCAAAAAAAGAAAAAATAACTGCCGCGTTTTTACTGTTTGAATTGAAATGTATACGTCTAGCGTAAATGTCGTACGCGTCGGCAGACCAATACCTGGAGAAATCATCTGGACAAGTCACGGTCACTTTATTTAGAGCACCTTGATATGTTTTAATGAAGTACAACCTGAGAAGTACAGGTTGAGATGTCTGGGTCACTTGATTTAAACTACGGTGATATACAGGGCGTCCTAGCTATCACGCAGCACGATTTTTTAAAAAAAGGGAAGGGCCTTACGCAAAGCAAACCTAGTGCATATTCTTGCAAGTATACCTCAGTAGGCGCTACTAATTGTTTCATGAATGAGAATTAAATAATTAGTCATTATTGTACTCGTAATTACAAAAGCACTCAACTAATTATCCAAATGTCAATGAGGCAGATGTGGGCATGTTGAAATGACATCTGTCTGGGCTATTTTCAACAACGTACTAATTGCGTGTTTTTTTCCCTTCTGATAAAGAAATCCCGTGAAATATGAAAAATAACACGTGAATGCGCTCCCAACCGAAATAGAAAGCAGAGCCCCTCAAATTAGCTTACTGCAAGCAACCGCTTTGCCTCTTTTTTCGTTGCCAGAGACAGCGTTCCGTACATTGGCAAGAATACAGATCGGGCGCCAACAACATACGTCACAATTTTGCAGGGATTTCTTCCGCTCAATTATATGTCACTATCATTATCCATATCTCACAGCCAACTGTTCTCATTGGTAACGCGGCCGGCGCACTCTTCCGATTACAGCCCGACTATGTAAGATCAAAGCGGCGCGTTCCTTCGGACGGAAAGGGGCAGATAGCGCATCCATATTTTGTTTCTTTCAGCATTTTTTTTTATTGATACTGGCTCCTTCCCAGTGAGCCTGTTTGAGCTGCTGCTTCCTGATGCGCGCCTCAGTATAGTCACCGGCCACTTTTCATATTTCTCAGGACTTCTTTGTTAACAGGAGAAATGAGCCCGCAATTAATAGGTTGTTGAAAGTAGCATAGACAGATGTAATTTCAACATGCCCGCATCTGCCCTATTCACATTTTCGATAACTAGGTGAGTACTTTTGGAGTTACGAATATAATTATGACTAATTGATTATTTTCATTAATGAAAAAAATTAGCAGCAGCTACTACAGTACACTGGAAACAATATGCAGTAGGTCTGCTTCGCGTAACGCCGTTCCTTCTTTTTTAATTCGTGCCGCGTGGTAGCTGCGACACCCTGTATATTGATGAAGCACAGCCTGGAAGCTCTCTCAACGTACGGTATAAATATGGCTCCGTGTTTTCTGATAAATCCGAAAAATTCCGGTAAAACTCGCCGGTAAAAATTCTAACAATTTGGACTTATCCCATAAACTTCGATTTTAAAAGGGCATTTTCAACGTTCAAAGGGCATTTTAAAAACTCGCAATCATCAATCGAAAGGAGCGCACCTCTATCAGCGGCACCAACCTCGTAAAGTATGCTTCCGTCTATTACAACAAGCTTTAAGGTTGTAACAAGAACTGGTGTTTTGTATTCAAGTATCAAGTATTTGTGCTTGAAGTTATAACTGTTTGTTCGTTGAAACCTTCCAGAAATCTGCAATACACTTGGTGTGTTCGCATGTTTTCGTGTTCAGATATGATTTCATCTATTTCGGAGTCTTGAGAATAATAACATTTATAAGTCTTTTATTTTTTCGTCAAGAAGATGAGGGGCGGCGCGTGAGAATATATAGAACGACTGACTAGAAAAAGAAGTTGGCTTTCGCATAAGCGCGCTCACGGTTCCCCCTTCAGGGAAGGCGAAGGTTCATCGCAGCGCCCTCCCTCCCTATTATTTCAATGTATGGGGCTCACTTTGCGACCCCCTTCTCACTCACGCCTTGCGCAAGCCTATGGGCTTTTAACGTGGCAGCGTCAGTCACCGCCGCCTCTTGCCATTACGGCAGCGCTGACTCACGCTGCCACGTTTAAATGCACATATATGCCCTATAAAGTGGACGGAGGGATGACCGCCACCGTAGCTCAGTGGTGGAGCATCCGACGCGTCATTCGAAGGTCGCAGGTTCGGTCCGTGCCGGCGGCAAGTTATTTTTCGCCCACTTTTTTTTTCACATTTACATCACAATTACTTCTAGTAACATCCCCTACACTTTCCTTGGCATCATTGTCTGTTAGTTTTCATTAAATTAGGTTCAGTTATTCAGGACAATGAACTTTTATTGTGATAACTTCACAATTTAAGTTGTTCGCGTTTGTAACATCACGTGAATGCTCAAGGGTCGTGCAACTTTCGTATATTCTTCCAACCAGAGATTATCTCTCTTCCATGCTTCCTTTTTTAATTCTGATGTGTCTGAAGTCACCAACGACTGTTTAAGTCAAGCAGTGTACATCGTGCGAGAATCCCCGTTTTCGTTGGCGTCCGCGCTGGCTCCGATCTAAGCACCACCACACCTACGAGTCTCAAACACCGTCACAGTCCTCTAAAGACTTGATTGCGGGCCGCATGCGACCCGCGGGCCATATGTCGGGCAGCCGTGCTTCAAATTGTCACTGTCATTTTCGTACGCAGTATCCAGAGCGCGATAAGTCGAGCTAGAGAGGCTCGAACACCCACCCATCCGTGGAGGTGTCATAGCGCTGGGCCATTACACCTTCCCCGTGTAACAAACCTCGAGCGACAGTTGGCATTGCGTGCCACGAGGCAAAGCAAGCCGTATTGTCTCTCCTCGGCTATGTCGCACCTGTCAAAGCCTAAACGGGCATTCTTGGGAGTATAAGTAATGGCCGCGAGGTGGGTGCAACCACCGCAGCGTTATGGACAAGCACAAAAGTTGCAAAACGCGAAACGGAAAAGAACGAAACAAGAGCGAAATAACGCGATCACGCGCGCAACTCGCATTCTGAGCCTTTGTTTCTTCCTCGGAGACCGACACAGCGAGGAGGAAGAGGCAGTGAATGTGAAAAAAGCAGTCGGCGTCAAAACAAGGGAGTGCAGACGACCTCACGAAACAAAAGCGACAACACCAGAAGCGTGCAGCGAAAGAAACAGAGACACGACACGCGCGCGTGCTCGCGCAGGTACGGAGGACAGGTAAGAAGGCGAAGAAATAAGAGAACTTACAAAGAAATATATAAGAAAGTGAACAGAAGCAAGCCAAACACACACGGGAAGCGAGATCAAGGTGCTGGGGCTATGCGCGACGCATCAGGAGCGGAGAGAGAGAGAGTGGGAGAGAATGTACGTTACAGAAGGACGGGGAGGAGGTAATGACACCTCCTCCTCCTCCTCTCCTCTCCTCTCTCAACCCTTTCCCGGCGAATGGGGACGAAAATTGAAAGGAGTTTTGCGCTTTGTTCGTCGACAGCCGCCGAGGAATACAGGCTGCTCGCCGGCGAAGCCACCATGCCTACGGTGAGTC
This sequence comes from Rhipicephalus appendiculatus, assembly GCA_030522465.1. NCBI lineage: Eukaryota > Metazoa > Arthropoda > Arachnida > Ixodida > Ixodidae > Rhipicephalus > Rhipicephalus appendiculatus. The sequence continues at coordinate 112,574 of JALIZH010021633.1, forward strand.
CGAAACGTCGTCGTTGCTCCTAGCGCTGCGCGCGCGCGCGGATCTGTTTCTTTTCGGACGCCGCGCGCAGATATTCTCTTTTTATCCGCAAGTGCGCGCAGCTTCCGACTTAAGAGTCGCGCGCTGTGATACGTTGTGTGATTATCTCAGGTAGTGTCACACGTGCATACCCGTGTGTACACCTTTTCTTTGTTTTTTTCGCGCCCGAGTTTACAGACGGTCTGCGTTCATTTATTCTGTGCGACGTTATTTACAGGGCGATGACGTAGTCTGCCTCTGAGCATTCCGTTTAGTGTGATTCGTGAAGGCTTTTTCAGACCTTGCGGAGCACGCCACCTCGTCCGAATACCAACCGCAAGTTTGTTTTTGTTTTTTTTCCTGATACAGCTAGACAGCTGTACCACTGATAAATACAAATGAAAATTAATGATCTGGCTCCTATGTGCATTGGTTTCCGGTACAGCAACTCGTATGGTTAACTAGCTCGTATCCGAAACATAATTAATATGATGTAGTATTCATGCTTTCTAACTAACTCGTTAGTAATGTTTAACTAGTTACCGCGATATGCATCGTCCGCTGCATTCTTCATCGGTCTCTTTCAGTGGTTACGATGATCTGGGCGATCGTCACGCTGTCGTCAGTTTGTTTTCATTGTCAAAGCGGTTTCGATCGAAATGTCGCTACGGGACTGTCATTGATAAGGCACAAGCCAGTGCGTGCCTGGGAAGTCGATGCCCATCAAAATGTTGCTGCTCAAATATGTTACTCTTTCATTACCCGATTCTTCAACAACACTCTAGGATGGGTGTGAGCTAACGTTTTCAAGGATCTACATCTATCTTGAGCCGTTGCGCCGGTTGTTGCCTTATCCCGGTATTGAGGCGTGAAGGACCGCAATAAACCATTGCGGTGTACCTTATTGTCCACGTAACTTTATGTACAGTTCCGTCAGCGTGTTCAACGTAATGATATCGAAACCAGAAGAGGTATTTTTTTCTATTATTGGAGCAGGAGACAACTTCAGTCAGTCAATTTAGTTTATAGTGATGGATGACTAGTCAATTTGTCATGGTGATGGATAGCTGGTCCGTTTGGCCCAGTGAGGGATGGCCGGTCAATTTGGCCTAATCAGGAATGACTACCTGGCGCGCCGTCCAGCCGCCTCCTCAGCTCTTTGGATGGCCCGATCTTCAACCTCCACTTTTCGGGTCACGGAGTAGTGGTATGCTACGCTTAGGAGGCGAAATCAGCGCCAAAGGAGGCGAAGCACAAGGGAAGATAATTAGATAATACGGCAAAAACAGCGCATACTTCGCGAAGATGGCGGAAAGAACACAAATGCTTTCTGTCTTCGTAAAGTGTGCGTTGTTTTCGCCATGAAGAGCCAAGTAGCTCTAGATGTGTGATATAATCGAAAAAAACACACAGGACACTATAGATTCTTCGCTTGTGCTTTGTCTCCCCTGCCGCTGCTTTTCCCAATTAATAAAAATGTGTAACTAACCAGCCCGACGAACCTCTCTTCGGTATCAGTTCGTCCAGAGAGGTTAATTTTTTGAAGTAAAACGACCATTATAAGTGAAAAAAAATCCACGCCGAGAGGTTATGTCTTCCGCGTCATATCAAACTCCTGTCATAAGGCCCCTTGTTTTATTTCTTTTCTTTTTCTTGTTGCTTTTTTTCCCTGTCCCTGTGCCGCCTGGCTCTACGAACCCTTTGCGCGGTGAAGTCTTCTGCACCTGGCTGCGCGTGCCCCGTGTCGCGGGTTCACGTAGTGTTCCACATAGTGACGACGTTCTGTGTAACAAACCTCTGCGCAGCTGTTGTGTAGTTCTCCCTAGCAAACTCATTTCTCGCTCTTTTTTTCTCTATGTGTGTAATTCCTTGTCGCCCTACAGCGAGCGAAATAGGCAGGCATCAGGAAGTGCACGGCGCGAGATCGAATTGAGGTCGCCCTTTTTCTCTTTCGTTTTACTTCATCTCGGCCTTACCTGCGTAGGCCGGCCTTAGCGCGGTGACTGTGTCTCCCGCCTCCGGCACATGCCGGCGATAGAGCAGCGAGAGATTTGCGGTAGCGGCTTAGCCGACGTTTCGGCTTGAAGGATGCATCGCAGATCCGGCTGATTCGGGTTGCACGCTCGCAGCTGTTGCGTTTGCACTTTCTATAATCCGTGCCCGTCTACTTCCTTATGTCGACGTCGTCATCGTCGCGCTGGTTACAGTAGTTACGGTGCGCGGTTACCGACCTGAAAAGATGCGAGTGCGATACCGAGGCGGCGGCATTTTCGACGGAAGCGAAATGCCAAAGGCCAAGGGCGTCCGCCGAACATTTTGCAAGGGGGGAGGGGGGGGAGGTGAAGGGGGGTGGCACAGAGCACAGGGTAGCCTTTCTTTCACTGCCGTGTCATGACCGGCAAGATTTGTCAGAAATGCGTAACGTCCGAAGTATGCAGGAAATCCTCAAGGCCTTTTCACATGAATATGCGGGACCTGAGTGTGGTAATGGAGGTGTGTAGCCTACTGCATTGAAAAATTTACGAAATTCCAAGGCGGTTTTTAAGTTCTTTTTTTTTTTTTTCTTACGAGCTGGTTGCTGACTGATCTACCAAGTTGGTGATGGGAATCACTGAGCCCGAAAGGGTTAATTATCTTTATATTTAACGAATACTTGGGAAGCGTGGGCACAAATGCGGACACGTTTCCGTGTTCGTTATACTTATGAATTATTCTTTCCATGTATGCGCGCGTGTTTTGTTTACGTCTTACCTTGTGCATTGCGATCTGCTTCGTATCACAATGTAAGTGGGGCCTCTTTTCATGCCTGCTTGGAACAGGTTAAAGTGGTTGGCGGGAGGCGCGGTTTGAGGGCTCGTGTAATTGCCGCATTGCGGTGTAAGTAGATCACGTGCGGGGAGAGTCACGCTCTTAGCGTTGTGAGAAAAAGAGACGGGAGAGTGCTTTGAACCCAGATGTGGATCTCCGACGGACGTCCGATTGAGGTACGCACGCCCGAAGCCCCCCAGGAAGGACAGACTGACTTCCTGCCGACTTGCATTAAATGTCGACAGGTGACTTTCGTAGAAGGACGTCCCGTGGATGTCCGCGGTGATGCAGTCGTTGGCGCTGTTTATAAATTGGCTTCGCGTTTCTCAAGTCCCTTCCTGCATGCACAAAGTAGCGAGTGAATTCAGAGATCGTCCTTGTTTACCAGTACTGTTTATTCATTGGATGAGCGAGAAATAATAATAATAATAATAATAATAATAATAATAATAATAATAATAATAATAATAATAATAACAAGAAGCAGAAGAAAGAGAAGAATTTATATTTGGTTCAAAGAATACAAGTACAGGGGAACTGCAGAAAAATATTTTATAAACAGAGCAAACAAAACACTACACTCCTCTTTAAATACTTCATGTCAAACCCATTTTAAAGACCAATCTGTCAACACAATACGAATGATAGTCGTGCGTTGCTTATGCATTACGCGCTAAAACTCGTTTTTAAAAAAATGCAAAGGCGAGAAAGTTCATGCATCTGTCCTTGCGTTTCACCACCTTGCGAAATTTTTTTGTCGTCACTCTGCAAACTTTCAAGATGAGTCAAAGCACACTTCGTGTTGGAAAAGAATTCTCTTTGTTCTCCTCTCTCCCACTGTCTCGTCTCATTCTTTAGTTTGACTCTCCGGGCAGGAAAACATCAGCATATGCCTGAACAGTGAAATCAAACAAAAGTGTACCATTGCTTTCGCATGGAAACGCGCAAAAACTGGCTCATTTGTTATGTTAGGTTACGCTATGTTATGTTATGTTATGTTATGTTATGTTATGTTATGTTATGTTATGTTATGTTATGTTATGCTTTGTTTTGTTTTCTTTTGTTTTTCCAAGCCAAGCTTGTTACGGAATGCAGAGGTGGCGTTGGCACGGTACGCCAAAAAACCAGCACCGTGCAAAAATGCAGGCTTTGAAGATGGGTCGGTCACATTCATATTTGTATTCTCCATTTTCCAGTAATTGACGCTTTATCGATCGTAGTGTTTTCGGTGATTAGCCGTTTCAGATAGAATAATCTGATACTTTATCGAGGTGACTTGTCACTTCGCGTTGACACATTTCATTATTGTCTGGATGTGGACGCGTGGATGTCGTTGTTGCCTGTATCATCTGAAGTGTTGTGCTGCCATAAGCACGTGCATGAAAGGTCCGATTGCCGCCGTGGAAGAAAGGTTAGGAGGGAGCACTGCGCAATACGATAGAAAGAAAGAAACAAAGAAAGAAAGAAACAAACAAAGAAGGAAAGAAAGAAAAAGAAACAAAGAAAGAAAGAGAAAGAAAAAGAAAAACAGAGGAAGAAAGAAGGACAGAGAAACGAAGAAAGAAAGAGAAAGAAAGAAAGGAAGAAAAAAGAAACAGAAAGAAAGAAAGTAAGAAATAAAGAAGGACAGAGAAACGAAGAAAGAAAGAAAGAAAGAAAGAAAGAAAGAAAGAAAGAAAGAAAGAAAGAAAGAAAGAAAGAAAGAAAGAAAGAAAGAAAGAAAGAAAGAAAGAAAGAAAGAAAGAAAGAAAGAAAGAAAAGCTGAACGTCAATCACGCATAAGCCATGCCTCGATTGCACCCCGTTTTGCCTATAGGGCAAGGAGTTCACAACAGTTTTTATACCGCAATGTTGGAAGCATGCACTTTAGCTCCGCGCAGTAGGTAAGTGCTGCGCAAATATTTTTTAGGACTTCATGTTTTTTTTTTTTTTTTCTCCTGAAAAACCTTCACAGCTTCCGTGTATTGAAATTCGTCTTTCTGAGGTAGAGTTCTGTTAAACACTCCTTGATACTATTTCCAGATGGTCGGGTGACATCACCGTATCGTGTGTCTTTACATTCGTACATCGTGCTAAGCCAAACAGACCTCTTAAGGTTTTCTTCTTTTTTTTTTTTTGAAGCGCAATGCGTAGTAATCCCGTGTCCGCCTAGAGAGAATATTGGTTATTAAAAGCATTGCTCTATTTTATCGTCGACCCTGCGTTTTCCATTCCCATGTCCCAGTTGACACTCCTCCCTGTTCAAGCAATGTGCAATCGACTTTGTTTCGCCTGTTCATGCCTCCTCCAACATCGAGCACGACATTAATCTTTTTAACCAGATAGCTCTACTGGGGTGGAGACAACGTGGTGTAGAATCTATGCGCGTGCGCCGCGTTTCCAACTTTCGGCAGCGTTCGCCACATTGGCACACTGGTTATGGTGTCCGGCTACCAACACAAAGGTCCCGGGTTTGATCCCGGCCTTGTCGGTGGCATTTTGATGGAGGCGAAATGCTACAGGTCCTTTGAAGTGTGTGATGGCATGTCAGTGCACTTTAAAGAACACCAGGTGGTCTAAATTTCCGGAGCCCTCCACCACGGTGTGCCTCGTAATCACATCGTGGTTTTCGCTCGTAAACCACAGAAATAAGTTAATAAAGTATGACCAGTAATTAGCGATCCGCGAACCGACGGCCACACGCTGGCGTGGTCCCTCTAAAAGTCGACCGTACTGCACATGATAGCGCGATAACAGTAAGCATTTTTATTATAATCAGCAAGTTAAAGATAAATCTGATCCTTTCATTTTAAGAAATTTTTACAGGATATCTAACATACGACAAGGACGCCGACAGCGCTGAAGCCTTTTTGATCGCTAATCAATAGATTATAAACCTTTTCATATAATGTACATCGTTACACGTCAATATACTATACGACTATAAGTGAACGAAAGACGTGTTCAATTTTTTAAGCACCAAATTAGCTGTGTGAACATAATCACGAAAATAATTCGAAAAAATTGTGCTCTATGGACTGTAAGTGATATTCTGGTGCAAAAGCGTTGTGCAAACCAAAGATCACGGTGACATTATCTGGGCTCAGCTTCACCTTACATCACTTTCGGATAAAGTCAATGACGGCAAGATGTGCCGCGCAATGGCGTGAAAAACCCAAACCACGTGAGAGACGTGTTTCTTCCAACACCTCACGAGCTATTGCAAAAGCAATTCTGCGAAAAGAGCGTAAGGCAGTGTTGGCTGCTGATGCAGACAGCTGCATTTCATTAATGCAGCGGAGACACCCAGACATTTAAAGTGTTCAAGGAACGTGCCTACCGCTGGCTCTCCAACTTGGTGCACTTGAGCACATCACTCGAAAAAAAATTACGCTTTTAAAGGTGTTCTGTGGGTAGCGCTCTTATATTTACGGCTTTCAGAAAATTTTATCGCACTCTACAGCGATCATAACAATATAGGCGATGTCAGCCGCGGGGGATCAATGAATACGGTACTCGGCTGCTGACCCGAAGGTCGCGAGTTCGATCCCGGCCGCAGCAGTCACATTTCGGGGTAGGCGAACTGGTAGAGGCCCGTGTACTGTGTAATGTCTGTGCAGGTTAAAGACCACCAGACGGTCGAAATTTCCGGAGCCCTCCACTACGGCGTGTCTCATTATCATATCGTGGTTCTGGCACGAAAAACTTCAGATATTATTATTAATATATTTAGTTATATGGACGATGACAAAAGGCGTCCTTAAAAAATCACGCGTTCACTTTGACAACCTTGTTTGCATGTAAAAACACGAGAATATCGCAGCGAGAGCTATGACAGTTTATTGCACTTTTTTTAGAAGCCTGTTGTCATACATCATCAGGTGTAATTCTAACGATAAGCCGTCAATGAAGAAAAATGGCGTTTCTTCCTAACTACGAACCCTTGCCCCTTATACTTGATGGTGCTAGCCACAGGCGTGCGCACGGTGCTCCATTTCATCTCAACGTCCCCCCCGTCCCATATTTGTCGAGCACGAAATAAAACAATCCTTGCAATGGATGCAAAAATTTTATTCCTGGCTTGCCAGGAATAAAAAGGTTAGGAAGAGAACAATATATGGAATCCCGCCGTTATCGTCGAAAGCCTGCATGGTCATAAACCCGCAAGTCAAACAATAATGGTGCAGGTTCGGCTGAGAAAACTTATGGTGCAGACTTGGCGCCCGCTTTAAAAGATAGGAGGGGAGCGAGGGTGGGCCCTGTAATCCTTTTGTGAAACTATAATGACATCCATAATGACAAATTCGTAAAGAAGGGGTGGGTGCTGGAGCCGACGTTTCGAAAAGTAGACTTGCCTTTTTTCAAGGCTGCTACTGCAGCCGTTGGCTCCAGCACCCACCCTGTGTTTACGAATTTCTTAGCGCAAGCTTCCATTATCCCCTTCTTGCCTTTCTTTTGAATGACATTCGTAGTCTTTAAGGTGCGAAGAATCTCAAGAGCTCGGGCTATCAGCGTCTTCTGTCGTCGTAGCCCGTCACGGTGTCTCCTGTCGTCGCACGTCACGGTAAAGCAAGTGGAAAAAATTCAAGGACACTTTGTAAATTCCAACGTGTGTTCGGCGAACGCCTGTGCCCATTGAGACGGGGTAGGTCAGAGTGGAACGCGATGCGCGCGTCTCTATTCTTGCATGATACGACACGCTGGACAGCGACGCTACGCAAGCAAAGCGCGAGCGCTGTAGAGTCCGACGCGACAGGCGTCCGTTGGCGCGCCCCGGCGGCCACCTGCACCGTGCCAGGGCACGCTCGGAGGGACGGAAGGACGGACGGACGTGAGCATGAGACGTTAAACGCTTTCGCCTTAAAATATGATGGCGCGTTGGCTCAAGAGAAGCTCTGTTTCTGCGATGGACGCTGTCTGCCACGCTGCCTGTAGCATTGAGAGGACGCTGTCCTCTCACGTGGCGTCGGGGAATAGTGATGCAACAGATCATCACGTTATGACGTCGCAATATGACGTCTTCATAACGTCACAGATCGCAATAATTTCGGACATCACCATGACGTCACAGGTTCTGGCGTGACGTCATGTGGCGTAACGCCACACGATGCCGTTTTATCGCCCTCCTTTGGGCGGCGAACAAACGCGGAGAGAGCGCGACCTCGAGAGAAGGAAATGAACAAGGCGCTCGGCAGTGGCACGGGAAGTCACGGCTCGGCTTTCCTGCTCCCTTATACATCGACTGAGGAGAAAAAGAAGACGGCGTTCACCTTCAAGTCTCTTAGGTGAATGCATGAGGGACCCTGTGAGTTTTAGATGCGAAGCAGCTCTTTGACTCACGTGTGTAACGCCGTACGTTACGTGCGTCCGTACGAATGCGCCGCAACGCGTTCCCCTCGCCGTAGGTGTTGGAGCGTTGCCAAGTAGGTCACGCCACAGCTGCGCGTTGACGTCACGCTCCCCCTCGCACGCTTCCCTCGCAGGTGCGCGCTGACGTCACTCTCTCCCTCACCCGCAGCATGCTCGCGGCAGCGCCCGCAGCTGCCGGCTGTTCCGCCCGCTCGCAACACCTCTGAACGTGTCACTTCTCTCTCGCCTCACCCTCTCCACCGCCCGTAACGCTCTACCGCACGTCGAGTGGAAAAACTCTTTCGGCTCGTTTATCTGCGATGACGCCCGTTTAAACCGGGTCAACGCCGTGCGCACCGCTGCTGCTTCGCATCCCATCAGGGTTCCCTTCGGGGAGATGGTCCAAGTTTTTTACTTGTCCCTACAGAAAACACCGGTGCTTCGCACCTCCCTTAGTTTCCCGTTAGTGGAGCTGCTGTTGAAGATGGATTCGCGAAGGGGTTGTCATATTGTAACGTTGTCGCACCGTTTGTGCTAATTTCCAGGTGAATACCTTGATTAGCCGGCCTTCAGGGGAACATGCTCGAGCATGCGTTCACTAAAATAAAGAAAGGGTGGGCAGAAAAGGAAGGAAGCTAGCTAGAGGTAGTGAAGGCTAGCCACCTTTGCATTGAGGAAAAAGCGAATGAGGAAAGACAGAGTAAGCCTAGAGAAAGGGAGAGGGGTACAGACAAAGTAAAGCTTGTGTGCTATACAGCGCTACTATGTGGTATTTTAAATCTCTAATGCGTGCATTTCGTATAGACGCTGTTTCGATGCGTTCGTAGCGTCTGATGATGAAATAAACTTTTGCTAAACACTTCGACCTTGAGCAGGGTTGATAAGCCTTCGTTTCAGGGAATCTTTTAAACTACCGGAATATAACATTTCGCAATACTGATAATGAGGGGATTGAGTGAGCGCATCGTGACCGCACGATTAAATTCCAAAGGCCTTGGCCCACAAGATCGCCAATATCTCCTTCCAGTGGCGTAGCCAGAGGCTGGCACAACGTGCCCGTGCGCACCCCCCCCCCCCCCCCCATTTTTTTTTTTTGCCGCGGCATACCAAGCACAAAATGACACTGGACCACATCTGCCTGCCCGGCCTCTACTCCCAATCAAAAAGGTGCCCCCCCTCCCCCCCGAAAAAAAATTTCTGCCTATAGGCCCCCTGTCTCCTTCCGATCATCCTTCGCGCATATCATATGAAATGTGAATTCGTATTTGCGATTGTGACAGTGCTATATCATATTGTGCATAAATCGAACCCTTATGTAATGCTTCATTCGCGGTACATCTATCAGAAAAAAAAATGAATGAAAAATTGTGTCAGTATGGCTTCTCTCAGGTTCTTCGTTGTGTGTACGTGTAGATGTTCCCGGTGTTAATAGATTTATAACATACTTAAAATTGTCATGATGCTAAGTCAGCGATGGAAATATCAGAGGTGTTTCCACGCTTTAATACGAAATGAAACTGCATGATTCAACATGCAATCGCTCACCACAGAAGAGCAATCAATTAGGCAAAGCTGTGGTGGCATTGTAGTAACACTGAATAAGTAAATATTATCTATGTGCTGTTTCTCAGACTATATTAATAGCCATAGGTCGGCAAACTCACTCATGAGTCGACTCACTCAGAGTCCGATAGAGCCGTGAGTCTGAGTCTTAGTGAGTCCGGGTGAGAAATATTTTGGTGAGTCGGAGTCCGAGTGAGCCCTAAGCTCAAAATGTATTTCTTGAGTGAGCCTGAGTGAGCTCTACACTTTTTTGCCGATCTACGGTTCTACTTACGCAACTTGACTTTACTATCAGCCTTACGTAGGTTCACGTTTATACTCACGCCGACTCACACATACTTCAAAGCACCAAGGTTCATACGCCAGCTCAATATTTATTGATCAGAGGCGTGAGTTGTGGAGGAGAAGGCGGGGTTGTCGTGACTTCCCACCGCCCCCCAAAACTCTTTCCCGGGAATTTTTCAAAAAAAGTAATTTCATGTGAGTTATCTCTTTAAAAAAATTAGTCCTTACTGGATTGCAACCACTGATAAGGTACGAGATGAAAAGGTGCCAAGTACAGCACCGATTACGCGAGATATTGGTGTTACAGAGCATTTACACGAAGTTTAAAGAAGCCAGTCGTACGCTAATGGACTCATGAGTCGGCTAACTCAGACTCACTCAGACTCAGATGGAGCCGTGAGTCTGAGTCTGAGTGAATCCGGCTGGAAAAAATTTTCGTGAGTTCGAGTCCGAGTGAGTCCGGCTGGGAAAAAATTTTGGTGAATCTGTGTCCGAGTGAGTCTGGTTGAGGAAAAGTTTGGTGAATGTGAGTCCGAGTGAGTCCCAAGGGCAAAACATATTTCATGAGTGAGTCTGAGTGAGCTCCACATGTTTTGCCGACCTATGTTAATAGCACCTGACAAACTCTTCTGTGGAAGAGAAGCTTCACACTCCTTTGCCGTTGTTGACAATTTCGAGATTGTTATTGTTAGAAGCGGCCTACAGGAATAAAA